>JAPYKE020000455.1:0-55474 GCA_028554795.2 Sinohyriopsis cumingii
TACTAAATAGAGACGGGGAGGAAAGGGATTCAGGGAGTTTGAGCGGAGAGGCTTCCGATGCAATCCACTACTTTGGCTCTACTTCTTCTAGACGGGTGGTCGGGATGGTACTAATGACCCTATTCAGCATGTTACATCTATATTAATCAAGATCGCAGAGGAATCCATTCCTAAGTCCTCACCGAACTGTAAAAGAACCCTAAAACCTTGGGTCACTAAGGAATGTAATGAAGCCAGTAGACAAGGCCGAGAAGCTTTAACAATCGTTCGACACCCGAAAACTTAAGTACATATCGTATTCTCCGGGCCAAAGCTCGCCGCACAATCAAAGAAAGTGAACGAGCATCAGGGAAGAAATATAATTCTTCTTTAAACTCTCGTTCCTCGATTACGAAAGTTTGGGATAATATTCATAAAATAAACGGAAAGAGAAAACACAGTTCTCTCCGACATCTGCAACTTAACAATGACACTTTTAGTTCAAAACGAGACATAGCAAATATTCTTGCTGACAGTTTCTCTAAAAATTCCTCATCATCTAATATTCAGAAGGCTTATGAAGATTAAAAACTCAAAAAGAAAAGTCACGTTTGAAATTCACATTCAACAACTCAGAACTTATAACCAACTGTTTCACTACTGGAGCTTACGGAGGCTTTAGACAAGGCCCGTGATACATCCCACGGGGCCTGACGAAATGCATTACCAATTTTGAAACACCTTCCAGTATCATGATTAACATCTCTTTAGAAAATCTTCAATGATTTTGAATTACTGGACATGTACCTAAGAGTTGGAAAAGAAACAACAGTAATACCAGTTCCCAAACCAGGTAAAGATAGCGCAGACTCTGCCAACTACCGACCTATTGCACTCACAAATTGTGTGTGCAAACGATGGTACGAATGATTAATTTCGGCTTGTATGGTACCTGGTAACTAACAATTTTAATCTCCTTTCCAAAAGTGGCTTTCGATATGGCCTGAGCACCAATGATCATCTGGTTAGACTGCAAACATTTATCGAGAAGAAACATTTATTAGCGGTTTTCTTTGATTTAGAAAAGGGCCTATGATACGACATGGAAGTACGGGATACTAAAATGACCTGCACGATCTGGCTCTAAAAGGCCGTCTGCCCTCATTCATATCAAACTTTCTCTCAGACAGAGAATTCAAGCTACGAGTTGGCTGTACCCTCTCAGATCTGCACGAGCAAGAGATGGGTGTGTCCCAGGCAGTATTTTATCTGTGACGCTTTTCAACATCAAATCAATAGCATCACCAAGTGTTTAGCTCTTGGTGTGACTGCTCGTTATATGTTGATGATTTCTAATATGTTATCGATCAAAGCACATGCATACAATTATTCCACACCTAAAGATCTTGAAAGCTAAATGCTAAAATCTCTAGATCTATTTAAAGTAGTAGTGTACACTGACTGGGGTGCTGATAAAAATCATCTATATAGAACGTTTATTCGCTCCAAACGGGACTATTGTTGCTTTGTTTATGGTTCAGTTAGAAAGTCATACTAGAAAATGCTTGATCCAATTCATCATCAAGGAATAAGACTCGCTTTAGGAGCATTTAAGACATCTCCGTGTGAAAGCCTCCTTCTGAAGCGAACGAACCACCTTTATCACATCGTAGGGAAATGCTTTCCACACAGTATGTTCTCAAATTAAGATCAAACCCTCTGAACCCTGCCTTCTCGGCTGTTTTTCAACCCAAATACAAAGCCTTATACGAAAATAAACCAAATTCAGAAAACGTCCATCTCCGAAACACTGGCTACTCAAACAACCAAAAGTACTTTTTACGCTACACGATAGAAAGAAATCCGAGACAAACCCTTCCATCTTCCACAACTCTTATCATGAACTACTCTCCGAATTTAAAAACTATACAAGAATTTATACCGACGGATCAAAGGATGAGGAAAAGGCTGCTGCAGCCTTCTTTAGTGGAAAACACACAAGTTCGCTTACCAAATGGCACATCAATTTGTTTCAGCCGAAATCAGAACAATAGAACTTGCTCTGCAATATATCGAAAATAAACGCATTTTAAACAGCAGCATCTTCTCTGATTCCCTATCAGTACTTCAGTCACTGCACAATAGAAAATTGGAGAATCCATTGTTGACCAATCTTTTCGCTGAGCATAGTAAGCTGAGTACCTCGCACAATATCGTATACTGTTGGTTACCTAACCATGTTGGTATTAAAGGTAATGAAAATGCAGATCGCGCTGTAAAATGGCCCTTTTCCAATAACCATCTGACTTTAAAATACCATATAATGATTTTAAACCTAGTATCAAAGAGACTTTACGTCAGAAGTAGCAGGCATCATGGAATGATGCAGTGAATACTAAACTTCATGCCATCAAACCAATCCTAGGAGAATGGACTCCTTCCTACAGAGCTATGCGTAGGGAGTAGGTAGTCATTGCAAGAATTCGAATTGGTTATACGCATATAACCCACGCCCACATACTAAAAGGTGAAGACCCACCAAAGTGCGTTTCTTGCAATGAACCATTCACTGTTAAACATTTTATGATAGAGTGTTTTGACCTGCAACCTACGCGCAATCAGTATTACAATGTGCATGACATGAAGGAACTCTTTGATACAATAAACCTCACTTGTATTATATAATTCTTGAAAGCAGTGAACATTTACTCTAAGTATAACTTTTATGCCATCAACTTGAGCATTTTTATGTAATGTACTTTCCGTCCATTATCTTCAATAACTTTTGATCTGCCTTTATTAACATATACCATTTAGATCGGGAAGACTTATTTATTACCGTTACCATTTTATCGTTTTTTTTTTTAGTTTTAATATCGTTGGTCGATATAAAACATTTTATATTTCATATGACCTTTTGTATGGCGCTAAATAGCCTAACAGTACTGGTGCGCCGTTAAAAACAAACAAACAAACAGACACACAGGGTCAGTAGTACATCATTGTCCACCATCTACCTCTCCAGGTGCATACAGATACCGAATAAACTTGTCTCTGTGAGTCTGAAATGGTGGCGGTTGTGAGATCATTTTCAGCGTAAATGCAACAGACTCTTGTCGTATCGTATTAGCTAATTTTCCTCAAATCATGCGTGTAATTTCATTATTGAATGATGTCTTAGCCATTCCTGAGACTTCTCCAGGCGTGTAACCCCCACGAGTTCTAGTTCGATATTGTCCCGCACTCAAGACATTTCATCAACAATTCCTGTCTAAAATGATATCCGAATAATAATTGTGTAAATGCGATATTAAATCGTTTCAGAATAGCTTGGTCAGTAGGTATATTAGCATGTCCACCACGAACTCGAACATGAACTCTTTGAACAACACCGCCTCAACAGTTACGAATCCTTTAGCAGGATCCCCCTGTAATTATCGTTACCATGTTAATGGTGAATGTTTATAAATGCGTTCTAATGTATCTGCAACACATGCAGAATCTTCTGACATCAACGGCTCATTCTCTTTGTATCTACTTGCAACGTCAACAATGGTTGGCGTATACTTGTATAATGTACGATCGACTCTTCCGATCATGCACACGATAATGTGGAAGAAATAATAAATACATCGGCCTAATGAAAACTCATCATGCGTTTGAATATCAAGCCAGCTAGGGGAAGTCCTTCTTGGTACTGGTAAGTAAATTTGTCACATTGCTTGTTCGGCGAACTATGCTCGAGCAAACCGATGAGTGATCATTTCCGCACTTGCTAACCTTTCCACGGCAGCTTCATCTATTCAGTACACATTCAAACTGTAGAATACTTTTCATATTGTCTCGCTTTTGTATCCTTTTAATATTATCTTCGTTTAATGAGTGCTTTCAATTGCAATCTTGGATTTTATACTTCACATGATTGGTTCGTCTGCACCTTGTCCCACGATTGTATTAAAGTTATGGATGAGGTCGACCTCAGAACGCCGACGCGCACGGATAGATATCGTTTGGTGTATGGAACATCCTCCTACATGCCCGTAAAATATTGCCTATATCAGCAATGATGCCCGACGAAGAATTTCGGCGTTCACCGATAAAGACTATTACATTTCTATACTTGAGCCGACACTCAGTTCCGTCATTGCAATTGAACCTACATACTATAGGTTTGCATATTGAACATAAGCCGTTGATAACAGGTCTTGACTGGCCCAAAGAACATGCAGAAAATCAGCAATGGTTGAGTGCAGGACGTAAACGGACTGCACTTCATTTTTAACCTGATAAGGCTGACATAGCCAGAATGACCGCTACAACGCTTCAAGGAGTGATAGTGTCAGCTGTAGTTATTAAGCAGGTCTCAAACGACAAGCGTAGTTATTCAGGGTTGTATACTGTGTGCGTTTACAACCAACTCAATGGCTGCGAGATCGATTAAAACGATTAGTGACTCTTGCCCCATTAAAAGCGGTTACGCTATCGACATAAATATTGCCAGCTGTGGTTGGTATAATAACACTCATTTTGTGATGGGATTTCTATGGCGAGACAGAGATATGATCTCACAAACAACCCAAACATAAACGGGTATGAACCCGCTGCCACGAACAGTTAAATCATCTATTTCAAATATCTATAATGTTGGGCAATGATCCAACTGTTGCCTGTTGGTGGGATTCGGTGGGTTAATCCTAGATACATTGATATACAAAACATGTACACTATTACATCAGCAGCCACTTTGGAAACGTCTTTGAAGTTGATATAGAATATCAGCAACATTTATATGATGTACATAACGATTATCTACTGGCACCAGCATCTTTGTCTGTGCCTGGTAACTGTTTGTTCTTATATCATTGCGTGGTCGTTGATTTAGCCGCAAGTAAATGTACTCAATGGACAAAACTAATAGCAAGTCTTAGGACCAAACACTGTTATGTATTACATGTTCAAAATCTCCAACATCAAGTGATTAGATTTCGCGAGGACGCTTGGATCGTACCGTATATAAACATCACGAGCAATCTGCGCATAGCAGCTTAAATGACTTTGAGAAAAACTTGTTCACGCTCATAAAAATGCTGTTTCAGCGAACGAATCCGAGTCGATCTTGTCCCTGATATTGAAGAAGATAAGCTTCGAAAACTGGTTGCCAACCTGGCCATTGAATCCTGAATGATATATGACCTTCGAACACAGATATATGTCGGATCGTTAGCAATTGACTGGTCAAAGATGCTGATATACCACAGTTATTATCACAAGATCAATGCGTTTTACCGCGATCGGGTAAAGATCCTTTGCACAGACAGTGACTCGCTGCACTTGCATATTACAACCAATGATGTGTACGCCTACATGGCTGAACCATATTTGGTAAATGCACTTTAAACCATCGATTATACGAAAGAACATTCGTTGTTTAGTAACGCCAAATGAAAGGTTATTGGTAAGTCCCGGGTAAACCATTCGATGAGTATGTGGGACTGCGCCCTAAGATGTAATGGATTATTGTTGGTGGCTCAAAAACATGAAAAAGGCATATTTTGTTCACGAGGTATTGTGCAGAGAGGATCTCATGGACGTATAATGTCTTCGAGACTGACATGAAATTATAAAAGATGACACGGTGTCAGAGACATCGCATTAGGAGCCTACCGATGCACTAAAGAGTGTTTGAACCGGTTTGTTACCAAGTTATGGATACACCCCGCTAAATTACCAACTACGCTTGTGACCATTACGTTGTTGTGAATCAACACATGCTGACACATGAACGTGGTTTTGGTTGGTCCGATTACGCAGCTAGGACATCCAGCTCATCTCGCACAAATACTTGGTTTTTTGGCTTTGCCTCCCATGGTTGAAATTCTTTTTTGTCTGCAATCCCAAAACAGTAACGGTTTAGTTTTCTTGGAGTGTCAATCAGTTAGGACACAGCAAAATACATCGATAGTCCATATAGGGTCAGTCTCCTCTGCGGGTCCGGGGTTGTAGAATTGGCCCGACGTGTCTCACTACGTGTCCTAATAGGCGACTAAATAGAGACGGGGAGGAAAGGATTCAGGGAGTTGAGCGAGAGGCTTTCCGATGCAATCCACTACTTTGGCCTCTACTTCTTCTAGACGGGTGGTCGGGATGGTACTAATGACCCTATTCAGCATGTTACATCTATATTAATCAAGATCGCAGAGGAATCCATTCCTAAGTCCTCACCGAACTGTAAAAGAACCCTAAAACCTTGGGTCACTAAGGAATGTAATGAAGCCAGTAGACAAGGCCGAGAAGCTTTAACAATCGTTCGACACCCGAAAACTTAAGTACATATCGTATTCTCCGGGCCAAAGCTCGCCGCACAATCAAAGAAAGTGAACGAGCATCAGGGAAGAAATATAATTCTTCTTTAAACTCTCGTTCCTCGATTACGAAAGTTTGGGATAATATTCATAAAATAAACGGAAAGAGAAAACACAGTTCTCTCCGACATCTGCAACTTAACAATGACACTTTTAGTTCAAAACGAGACATAGCAAATATTCTTGCTGACAGTTTCTCTAAAAATTCCTCATCATCTAATTATTCAGAAGGCTTATGAAGATTAAAAACTCAAAAAGAAAAGTCACGTTTGAAATTCACATCCAACAACTCAGAAACTTATAACCAACTGTTTTCACTACTGGAGCTTACGGAGGCTTTAGACAAGGCCCGTGATACATCCACGGGGCCTGACGAAATGCATTACCAATTTTTGAAACACCTTCCAGTATCATGATTAACATCTCTTTAGAAAATCTTCAATGATTTTTGAATTACTGGACATGTACCTAAGAGTTGGAAAAGAAACAACAGTAATACCAGTTCCCAAACCAGGTAAAGATAGCGCAGACTCTGCCAACTACCGACCTATTGCACTCACAAATTGTGTGTGCAAACGATGGTACGAATGATTAATTCTCGGCTTGTATGGTACCTGGTAACTAACAATTTTAATCTCCTTTCCAAAGTGGCTTTCGATATGGCCTGAGCACCAATGATCATCTGGTTAGACTGCAAACATTTATCGAGAAGAAACATTTATTAGCGGTTTTCTTTGATTTAGAAAAGGCCTATGATACGACATGGAAGTACGGGATACTAAAATGACCTGCACGATCTGGCTCTAAAAGGCCGTCTGCCCTCATTCATATCAAACTTTCTCTCAGACAGAGAATTCAAGCTACGAGTTGGCTGTACCCTCTCAGATCTGCACGAGCAAGAGATGGGTGTGTCCCAGGCAGTATTTTATCTGTGACGCTTTTCAACATCAAAATCAATAGCATCACCAAGTGTTTAGCTCTTGGTGTGGACTGCTCGTTATATGTTGATGATTTTCTAATATGTTATCGATCAAAGCACATGCATACAATTATTCCACACCTAAAGATCTTGAAAGCTAAATGCTTAAAATCTCTAGATCTATTTAAAGTAGTAGTGTACACTGACTGGGGTGCTGATAGAAAAATCATCTATATAGAACGTTTATTCGCTCCAAACGGGACTATTGTTGCTTTGTTTATGGTTCAGTTAGAAAGTCATACTAGAAAATGCTTGATCCAATTCATCATCAAGGAATAAGACTCGCTTTAGGAGCATTTAAGACATCTCCGTGTGAAAGCCTCCTCGCTGAAGCGAACGAACCACCTTTATCACATCGTAGGGAAATGCTTTCCACACAGTATGTTCTCAAATTAAGATCAAACCCTCTGAACCCTGCCTTCTCGGCTGTTTTTCAACCCAAATACAAAGCCTTATACGAAAATAAACCAAATTCAGAAAACGTCCATCTCCGAAACACTGGCTACTCAAACAACCAAAAGTACTTTTTACGCTACACGATAGAAAGAAATCCGAGACAAACCCTTCCATCTTCCACAACTCTTATCATGAACTACTCTCCGAATTTAAAAACTATACAAGAATTTATACCGACGGATCAAAGGATGAGGAAAAGGCTGCTGCAGCCTTCTTTAGTGGAAAACACACAAGTTCGCTTACCAAATGGCACATCAATTTGTTTCAGCCGAAATCAGAACAATAGAACTTGCTCTGCAATATATCGAAAATAAACGCATTTTAAACAGCAGCATCTTCTCTGATTCCCTATCAGTACTTCAGTCACTGCACAATAGAAAATTGGAGAATCCATTGTTGACCAATCTTTTCGCTGAGCATAGTAAGCTGAGTACCTCGCACAATATCGTATACTGTTGGTTACCTAACCATGTTGGTATTAAAGGTAATGAAAATGCAGATCGCGCTGTAAAATGGCCCTTTTCCAATAACCATCTGACTTTAAAATACCATATAATGATTTTAAACCTAGTATCAAAGAGACTTTACGTCAGAAGTAGCAGGCATCATGGAATGATGCAGTGAATACTAAACTTCATGCCATCAAACCAATCCTAGGAGAATGGACTCCTTCCTACAGAGCTATGCGTAGGGAGTAGGTAGTCATTGCAAGAATTCGAATTGGTTATACGCATATAACCCACGCCCACATACTAAAAGGTGAAGACCCACCAAAGTGCGTTTCTTGCAATGAACCATTCACTGTTAAACATTTTATGATAGAGTGTTTTGACCTGCAACCTACGCGCAATCAGTATTACAATGTGCATGACATGAAGGAACTCTTTGATACAATAAACCTCACTTGTATTATATAATTCTTGAAAGCAGTGAACATTTACTCTAAGTATAACTTTTATGCCATCAACTTGAGCATTTTTATGTAATGTACTTTCCGTCCATTATCTTCAATAACTTTTGATCTGCCTTTATTAACATATACCATTTAGATCGGGAAGACTTATTTATTACCGTTACCATTTTATCGTTTTTTTTTTTAGTTTTAATATCGTTGGTCGATATAAAACATTTTATATTTCATATGACCTTTTGTATGGCGCTAAATAGCCTAACAGTACTGGTGCGCCGTTAAAAACAAACAAACAAACAGACACACAGGGTCAGTAGTACATCATTGTCCACCATCTACCTCTCCAGGTGCATACAGATACCGAATAAACTTGTCTCTGTGAGTCTGAAATGGTGGCGGTTGTGAGATCATTTTCAGCGTAAATGCAACAGACTCTTGTCGTATCGTATTAGCTAATTTTCCTCAAATCATGCGTGTAATTTCATTATTGAATGATGTCTTAGCCATTCCTGAGACTTCTCCAGGCGTGTAACCCCCACGAGTTCTAGTTCGATATTGTCCCGCACTCAAGACATTTCATCAACAATTCCTGTCTAAAATGATATCCGAATAATAATTGTGTAAATGCGATATTAAATCGTTTCAGAATAGCTTGGTCAGTAGGTATATTAGCATGTCCACCACGAACTCGAACATGAACTCTTTGAACAACACCGCCTCAACAGTTACGAATCCTTTAGCAGGATCCCCCTGTAATTATCGTTACCATGTTAATGGTGAATGTTTATAAATGCGTTCTAATGTATCTGCAACACATGCAGAATCTTCTGACATCAACGGCTCATTCTCTTTGTATCTACTTGCAACGTCAACAATGGTTGGCGTATACTTGTATAATGTACGATCGACTCTTCCGATCATGCACACGATAATGTGGAAGAAATAATAAATACATCGGCCTAATGAAAACTCATCATGCGTTTGAATATCAAGCCAGCTAGGGGAAGTCCTTCTTGGTACTGGTAAGTAAATTTGTCACATTGCTTGTTCGGCGAACTATGCTCGAGCAAACCGATGAGTGATCATTTCCGCACTTGCTAACCTTTCCACGGCAGCTTCATCTATTCAGTACACATTCAAACTGTAGAATACTTTTCATATTGTCTCGCTTTTGTATCCTTTTAATATTATCTTCGTTTAATGAGTGCTTTCAATTGCAATCTTGGATTTTATACTTCACATGATTGGTTCGTCTGCACCTTGTCCCACGATTGTATTAAAGTTATGGATGAGGTCGACCTCAGAACGCCGACGCGCACGGATAGATATCGTTTGGTGTATGGAACATCCTCCTACATGCCCGTAAAATATTGCCTATATCAGCAATGATGCCCGACGAAGAATTTCGGCGTTCACCGATAAAGACTATTACATTTCTATACTTGAGCCGACACTCAGTTCCGTCATTGCAATTGAACCTACATACTATAGGTTTGCATATTGAACATAAGCCGTTGATAACAGGTCTTGACTGGCCCAAAGAACATGCAGAAAATCAGCAATGGTTGAGTGCAGGACGTAAACGGACTGCACTTCATTTTTAACCTGATAAGGCTGACATAGCCAGAATGACCGCTACAACGCTTCAAGGAGTGATAGTGTCAGCTGTAGTTATTAAGCAGGTCTCAAACGACAAGCGTAGTTATTCAGGGTTGTATACTGTGTGCGTTTACAACCAACTCAATGGCTGCGAGATCGATTAAAACGATTAGTGACTCTTGCCCCATTAAAAGCGGTTACGCTATCGACATAAATATTGCCAGCTGTGGTTGGTATAATAACACTCATTTTGTGATGGGATTTCTATGGCGAGACAGAGATATGATCTCACAAACAACCCAAACATAAACGGGTATGAACCCGCTGCCACGAACAGTTAAATCATCTATTTCAAATATCTATAATGTTGGGCAATGATCCAACTGTTGCCTGTTGGTGGGATTCGGTGGGTTAATCCTAGATACATTGATATACAAAACATGTACACTATTACATCAGCAGCCACTTTGGAAACGTCTTTGAAGTTGATATAGAATATCAGCAACATTTATATGATGTACATAACGATTATCTACTGGCACCAGCATCTTTGTCTGTGCCTGGTAACTGTTTGTTCTTATATCATTGCGTGGTCGTTGATTTAGCCGCAAGTAAATGTACTCAATGGACAAAACTAATAGCAAGTCTTAGGACCAAACACTGTTATGTATTACATGTTCAAAATCTCCAACATCAAGTGATTAGATTTCGCGAGGACGCTTGGATCGTACCGTATATAAACATCACGAGCAATCTGCGCATAGCAGCTTAAATGACTTTGAGAAAAACTTGTTCACGCTCATAAAAATGCTGTTTCAGCGAACGAATCCGAGTCGATCTTGTCCCTGATATTGAAGAAGATAAGCTTCGAAAACTGGTTGCCAACCTGGCCATTGAATCCTGAATGATATATGACCTTCGAACACAGATATATGTCGGATCGTTAGCAATTGACTGGTCAAAGATGCTGATATACCACAGTTATTATCACAAGATCAATGCGTTTTACCGCGATCGGGTAAAGATCCTTTGCACAGACAGTGACTCGCTGCACTTGCATATTACAACCAATGATGTGTACGCCTACATGGCTGAACCATATTTGGTAAATGCACTTTAAACCATCGATTATACGAAAGAACATTCGTTGTTTAGTAACGCCAAATGAAAGGTTATTGGTAAGTCCCGGGTAAACCATTCGATGAGTATGTGGGACTGCGCCCTAAGATGTAATGGATTATTGTTGGTGGCTCAAAAACATGAAAAAGGCATATTTTGTTCACGAGGTATTGTGCAGAGAGGATCTCATGGACGTGTAATGTCTTCGAGACTGACATGAAATTATAAAAGATGACACGGTGTCAGAGACATCGCATTAGGAGCCTACCGATGCACTAAAGAGTGTTTGAACCGGTTTGTTACCAAGTTATGGATACACCCCGCTAAATTACCAACTACGCTTGTGACCATTACGTTGTTGTGAATCAACACATGCTGACACATGAACGTGGTTTTGGTTGGTCCGATTACGCAGCTAGGACATCCAGCTCATCTCGCACAAATACTTGGTTCTTTGGCTTTGCCTCCCATGGTTGAAATTCTTTTTTGTCTGCAATCCCAAAACAGTAACGGTTTAGTTTTCTTGGAGTGTCAATCAGTTAGGACACAGCAAAATACATCGATAGTCCATATAGGGTCAGTCTCCTCTGCGGGTCCGGGGTTGTAGAATTGGCCCGACGTGTCTCACTACGTGTCCTAATAGGCGACTAAGTAGAGACGGGGAGGAAAGGATTCAGGGAGTTGAGCAAGAGGCTTTCCGATGCAATCCACTACTTTGGCCTCTACTTCTTCTAGACGGGTGGTCGGGATGGTACTAATGACCCTATTCAGCATGTTACATCTATATTAATCAAGATCGCAGAGGAATCCATTCCTAAGTCCTCACCGAACTGTAAAAGAACCCTAAAACCTTGGGTCACTAAGGAATGTAATGAAGCCAGTAGACAAGGCCGAGAAGCTTTAACAATCGTTCGACACCCGAAAACTTAAGTACATATCGTATTCTCCGGGCCAAAGCTCGCCGCACAATCAAAGAAAGTGAACGAGCATCAGGGAAGAAATATAATTCTTCTTTAAACTCTCGTTCCTCGATTACGAAAGTTTGGGATAATATTCATAAAATAAACGGAAAGAGAAAACACAGTTCTCTCCGACATCTGCAACTTAACAATGACACTTTTAGTTCAAAACGAGACATAGCAAATATTCTTGCTGACAGTTTCTCTAAAAATTCCTCATCATCTAATTATTCAGAAGGCTTATGAAGATTAAAAACTCAAAAAGAAAAGTCACGTTTGAAATTCACATCCAACAACTCAGAAACTTATAACCAACTGTTTTCACTACTGGAGCTTACGGAGGCTTTAGACAAGGCCCGTGATACATCCACGGGGCCTGACGAAATGCATTACCAATTTTTGAAACACCTTCCAGTATCATGATTAACATCTCTTTAGAAAATCTTCAATGATTTTTGAATTACTGGACATGTACCTAAGAGTTGGAAAAGAAACAACAGTAATACCAGTTCCCAAACCAGGTAAAGATAGCGCAGACCCTGCCAACTACCGACCTATTGCACTCACAAATTGTGTGTGCAAACGATGGTACGAATGATTAATTCTCGGCTTGTATGGTACCTGGTAACTAACAATTTTAATCTCCTTTCCAAAGTGGCTTTCGATATGGCCTGAGCACCAATGATCATCTGGTTAGACTGCAAACATTTATCGAGAAGAAACATTTATTAGCGGTTTTCTTTGATTTAGAAAAGGCCTATGATACGACATGGAAGTACGGGATACTAAAATGACCTGCACGATCTGGCTCTAAAAGGCCGTCTGCCCTCATTCATATCAAACTTTCTCTCAGACAGAGAATTCAAGCTACGAGTTGGCTGTACCCTCTCAGATCTGCACGAGCAAGAGATGGGTGTGTCCCAGGCAGTATTTTATCTGTGACGCTTTTCAACATCAAAATCAATAGCATCACCAAGTGTTTAGCTCTTGGTGTGGACTGCTCGTTATATGTTGATGATTTTCTAATATGTTATCGATCAAAGCACATGCATACAATTATTCCACACCTAAAGATCTTGAAAGCTAAATGCTTAAAATCTCTAGATCTATTTAAAGTAGTAGTGTACACTGACTGGGGTGCTGATAGAAAAATCATCTATATAGAACGTTTATTCGCTCCAAACGGGACTATTGTTGCTTTGTTTATGGTTCAGTTAGAAAGTCATACTAGAAAATGCTTGATCCAATTCATCATCAAGGAATAAGACTCGCTTTAGGAGCATTTAAGACATCTCCGTGTGAAAGCCTCCTCGCTGAAGCGAACGAACCACCTTTATCACATCGTAGGGAAATGCTTTCCACACAGTATGTTCTCAAATTAAGATCAAACCCTCTGAACCCTGCCTTCTCGGCTGTTTTTCAACCCAAATACAAAGCCTTATACGAAAATAAACCAAATTCAGAAAACGTCCATCTCCGAAACACTGGCTACTCAAACAACCAAAAGTACTTTTTACGCTACACGATAGAAAGAAATCCGAGACAAACCCTTCCATCTTCCACAACTCTTATCATGAACTACTCTCCGAATTTAAAAACTATACAAGAATTTATACCGACGGATCAAAGGATGAGGAAAAGGCTGCTGCAGCCTTCTTTAGTGGAAAACACACAAGTTCGCTTACCAAATGGCACATCAATTTGTTTCAGCCGAAATCAGAACAATAGAACTTGCTCTGCAATATATCGAAAATAAACGCATTTTAAACAGCAGCATCTTCTCTGATTCCCTATCAGTACTTCAGTCACTGCACAATAGAAAATTGGAGAATCCATTGTTGACCAATCTTTTCGCTGAGCATAGTAAGCTGAGTACCTCGCACAATATCGTATACTGTTGGTTACCTAACCATGTTGGTATTAAAGGTAATGAAAATGCAGATCGCGCTGTAAAATGGCCCTTTTCCAATAACCATCTGACTTTAAAATACCATATAATGATTTTAAACCTAGTATCAAAGAGACTTTACGTCAGAAGTAGCAGGCATCATGGAATGATGCAGTGAATACTAAACTTCATGCCATCAAACCAATCCTAGGAGAATGGACTCCTTCCTACAGAGCTATGCGTAGGGAGTAGGTAGTCATTGCAAGAATTCGAATTGGTTATACGCATATAACCCACGCCCACATACTAAAAGGTGAAGACCCACCAAAGTGCGTTTCTTGCAATGAACCATTCACTGTTAAACATTTTATGATAGAGTGTTTTGACCTGCAACCTACGCGCAATCAGTATTACAATGTGCATGACATGAAGGAACTCTTTGATACAATAAACCTCACTTGTATTATATAATTCTTGAAAGCAGTGAACATTTACTCTAAGTATAACTTTTATGCCATCAACTTGAGCATTTTTATGTAATGTACTTTCCGTCCATTATCTTCAATAACTTTTGATCTGCCTTTATTAACATATACCATTTAGATCGGGAAGACTTATTTATTACCGTTACCATTTTATCGTTTTTTTTTTTAGTTTTAATATCGTTGGTCGATATAAAACATTTTATATTTCATATGACCTTTTGTATGGCGCTAAATAGCCTAACAGTACTGGTGCGCCGTTAAAAACAAACAAACAAACAGACACACAGGGTCAGTAGTACATCATTGTCCACCATCTACCTCTCCAGGTGCATACAGATACCGAATAAACTTGTCTCTGTGAGTCTGAAATGGTGGCGGTTGTGAGATCATTTTCAGCGTAAATGCAACAGACTCTTGTCGTATCGTATTAGCTAATTTTCCTCAAATCATGCGTGTAATTTCATTATTGAATGATGTCTTAGCCATTCCTGAGACTTCTCCAGGCGTGTAACCCCCACGAGTTCTAGTTCGATATTGTCCCGCACTCAAGACATTTCATCAACAATTCCTGTCTAAAATGATATCCGAATAATAATTGTGTAAATGCGATATTAAATCGTTTCAGAATAGCTTGGTCAGTAGGTATATTAGCATGTCCACCACGAACTCGAACATGAACTCTTTGAACAACACCGCCTCAATAGTTACGAATCCTTTAGCAGGATCCCCCTGTAATTATCGTTACCATGTTAATGGTGAATGTTTATAAATGCGTTCTAATGTATCTGCAACACATGCAGAATCTTCTGACATCAACGGCTCATTCTCTTTGTATCTACTTGCAACGTCAACAATGGTTGGCGTATACTTGTATAATGTACGATCGACTCTTCCGATCATGCACACGATAATGTGGAAGAAATAATAAATACATCGGCCTAATGAAAACTCATCATGCGTTTGAATATCAAGCCAGCTAGGGGAAGTCCTTCTTGGTACTGGTAAGTAAATTTGTCACATTGCTTGTTCGGCGAACTATGCTCGAGCAAACCGATGAGTGATCATTTCCGCACTTGCTAACCTTTCCACGGCAGCTTCATCTATTCAGTACACATTCAAACTGTAGAATACTTTTCATATTGTCTCGCTTTTGTATCCTTTTAATATTATCTTCGTTTAATGAGTGCTTTCAATTGCAATCTTGGATTTTATACTTCACATGATTGGTTCGTCTGCACCTTGTCCCACGATTGTATTAAAGTTATGGATGAGGTCGACCTCAGAACGCCGACGCGCACGGATAGATATCGTTTGGTGTATGGAACATCCTCCTACATGCCCGTAAAATATTGCCTATATCAGCAATGATGACCGACGAAGAATTTCGGCGTTCACCGATAAAGACTATTACATTTCTATACTTGAGCCGACACTCAGTTCCGTCATTGCAATTGAACCTACATACTATAGGTTTGCATATTGAACATAAGCCGTTGATAACAGGTCTTGACTGGCCCAAAGAACATGCAGAAAATCAGCAATGGTTGAGTGCAGGACGTAAACGGACTGCACTTCATTTTTAACCTGATAAGGCTGACATAGCCAGAATGACCGCTACAACGCTTCAAGGAGTGATAGTGTCAGCTGTAGTTATTAAGCAGGTCTCAAACGACAAGCGTAGTTATTCAGGGTTGTATACTGTGTACGTTTACAACCAACTCAATGGCTGCGAGATCGATTAAAACGATTAGTGACTCTTGCCCCATTAAAAGCGGTTACGCTATCGACATAAATATTGCCAGCTGTGGTTGGTATAATAACACTCATTTTGTGATGGGATTTCTATGGCGAGACAGAGATATGATCTCACAAACAACCCAAACATAAACGGGTATGAACCCGCTGCCACGAACAGTTAAATCATCTATTTCAAATATCTATAATGTTGGGCAATGATCCAACTGTTGCCTGTTGGTGGGATTCGGTGGGTTAATCCTAGATACATTGATATACAAAACATGTACACTATTACATCAGCAGCCACTTTGGAAACGTCTTTGAAGTTGATATAGAATATCAGCAACATTTATATGATGTACATAACGATTATCTACTGGCACCAGCATCTTTGTCTGTGCCTGGTAACTGTTTGTTCTTATATCATTGCGTGGTCGTTGATTTAGCCGCAAGTAAATGTACTCAATGGACAAAACTAATAGCAAGTCTTAGGACCAAACACTGTTATGTATTACATGTTCAAAATCTCCAACATCAAGTGATTAGATTTCGCGAGGACGCTTGGATCGTACCGTATATAAACATCACGAGCAATCTGCGCATAGCAGCTTAAATGACTTTGAGAAAAACTTGTTCACGCTCATAAAAATGCTGTTTCAGCGAACGAATCCGAGTCGATCTTGTCCCTGATATTGAAGAAGATAAGCTTCGAAAACTGGTTGCCAACCTGGCCATTGAATCCTGAATGATATATGACCTTCGAACACAGATATATGTCGGATCGTTAGCAATTGACTGGTCAAAGATGCTGATATACCACAGTTATTATCACAAGATCAATGCGTTTTACCGCGATCGGGTAAAGATCCTTTGCACAGACAGTGACTCGCTGCACTTGCATATTACAACCAATGATGTGTACGCCTACATGGCTGAACCATATTTGGTAAATGCATTTTAAACCATCGATTATACGAAAGAACATTCGTTGTTTAGTAACGCCAAATGAAAGGTTATTGGTAAGTCCCGGGTAAACCATTCGATGAGTATGTGGGACTGCGCCCTAAGATGTAATGGATTATTGTTGGTGGCTCAAAAACATGAAAAAGGCATATTTTGTTCACGAGGTATTGTGCAGAGAGGATCTCATGGACGTGTAATGTCTTCGAGACTGACATGAAATTATAAAAGATGACACGGTGTCAGAGACATCGCATTAGGAGCCTACCGATGCACTAAAGAGTGTTTGAAACGGTTTGTTACCAAGTTATGGATACACCCCGCTAAATTACCAACTACGCTTGTGACCATTACGTTGTTGTGAATCAACACATGCTGACACATGAACGTGGTTTTGGTTGGTCCGATTACGCAGCTAGGACATCCAGCTCATCTCGCACAAATACTTGGTTCTTTGGCTTTGCCTCCCATGGTTGAAATTCTTTTTTGTCTGCAATCCCAAAACAGTAACGGTTTAGTTTTCTTGGAGTGTCAATCAGTTAGGACACAGCAAAATACATCGATAGTCCATATAGGGTCAGTCTCCTCTGCGGGTCCGGGGTTGTAGAATTGGCCCGACGTGTCTCACTACGTGTCCTAATAGGCGACTAAGTAGAGACGGGGAGGAAAGGATTCAGGGAGTTGAGCAAGAGGCTTTCCGATGCAATCCACTACTTTGGCCTCTACTTCTTCTAGACGGGTGGTCGGGATGGTACTAATGACCCTATTCAGCATGTTACATCTATATTAATCAAGATCGCAGAGGAATCCATTCCTAAGTCCTCACCGAACTGTAAAAGAACCCTAAAACCTTGGGTCACTAAGGAATGTAATGAAGCCAGTAGACAAGGCCGAGAAGCTTTAACAATCGTTCGACACCCGAAAACTTAAGTACATATCGTATTCTCCGGGCCAAAGCTCGCCGCACAATCAAAGAAAGTGAACGAGCATCAGGGAAGAAATATAATTCTTCTTTAAACTCTCGTTCCTCGATTACGAAAGTTTGGGATAATATTCATAAAATAAACGGAAAGAGAAAACACAGTTCTCTCCGACATCTGCAACTTAACAATGACACTTTTAGTTCAAAACGAGACATAGCAAATATTCTTGCTGACAGTTTCTCTAAAAATTCCTCATCATCTAATTATTCAGAAGGCTTATGAAGATTAAAAACTCAAAAAGAAAAGTCACGTTTGAAATTCACATCCAACAACTCAGAAACTTATAACCAACTGTTTTCACTACTGGAGCTTACGGAGGCTTTAGACAAGGCCCGTGATACATCCACGGGGCCTGACGAAATGCATTACCAATTTTTGAAACACCTTCCAGTATCATGATTAACATCTCTTTAGAAAATCTTCAATGATTTTTGAATTACTGGACATGTACCTAAGAGTTGGAAAAGAAACAACAGTAATACCAGTTCCCAAACCAGGTAAAGATAGCGCAGACTCTGCCAACTACCGACCTATTGCACTCACAAATTGTGTGTGCAAACGATGGTACGAATGATTAATTCTCGGCTTGTATGGTACCTGGTAACTAACAATTTTAATCTCCTTTCCAAAGTGGCTTTCGATATGGCCTGAGCACCAATGATCATCTGGTTAGACTGCAAACATTTATCGAGAAGAAACATTTATTAGCGGTTTTCTTTGATTTAGAAAAGGCCTATGATACGACATGGAAGTACGGGATACTAAAATGACCTGCACGATCTGGCTCTAAAAGGCCGTCTGCCCTCATTCATATCAAACTTTCTCTCAGACAGAGAATTCAAGCTACGAGTTGGCTGTACCCTCTCAGATCTGCACGAGCAAGAGATGGGTGTGTCCCAGGCAGTATTTTATCTGTGACGCTTTTCAACATCAAAATCAATAGCATCACCAAGTGTTTAGCTCTTGGTGTGGACTGCTCGTTATATGTTGATGATTTTCTAATATGTTATCGATCAAAGCACATGCATACAATTATTCCACACCTAAAGATCTTGAAAGCTAAATGCTTAAAATCTCTAGATCTATTTAAAGTAGTAGTGTACACTGACTGGGGTGCTGATAGAAAAATCATCTATATAGAACGTTTATTCGCTCCAAACGGGACTATTGTTGCTTTGTTTATGGTTCAGTTAGAAAGTCATACTAGAAAATGCTTGATCCAATTCATCATCAAGGAATAAGACTCGCTTTAGGAGCATTTAAGACATCTCCGTGTGAAAGCCTCCTCGCTGAAGCGAACGAACCACCTTTATCACATCGTAGGGAAATGCTTTCCACACAGTATGTTCTCAAATTAAGATCAAACCCTCTGAACCCTGCCTTCTCGGCTGTTTTTCAACCCAAATACAAAGCCTTATACGAAAATAAACCAAATTCAGAAAACGTCCATCTCCGAAACACTGGCTACTCAAACAACCAAAAGTACTTTTTACGCTACACGATAGAAAGAAATCCGAGACAAACCCTTCCATCTTCCACAACTCTTATCATGAACTACTCTCCGAATTTAAAAACTATACAAGAATTTATACCGACGGATCAAAGGATGAGGAAAAGGCTGATGCAGCCTTCTTTAGTGGAAAACACACAAGTTCGCTTACCAAATGGCACATCAATTTGTTTCAGCCGAAATCAGAACAATAGAACTTGCTCTGCAATATATCGAAAATAAACGCATTTTAAACAGCAGCATCTTCTCTGATTCCCTATCAGTACTTCAGTCACTGCACAATAGAAAATTGGAGAATCCATTGTTGACCAATCTTTTCGCTGAGCATAGTAAGCTGAGTACCTCGCACAATATCGTATACTGTTGGTTACCTAACCATGTTGGTATTAAAGGTAATGAAAATGCAGATCGCGCTGTAAAATGGCCCTTTTCCAATAACCATCTGACTTTAAAATACCATATAATGATTTTAAACCTAGTATCCAAGAGACTTTACGTCAGAAGTAGCAGGCATCATGGAATGATGCAGTGAATACTAAACTTCATGCCATCAAACCAATCCTAGGAGAATGGACTCCTTCCTACAGAGCTATGCGTAGGGAGTAGGTAGTCATTGCAAGAATTCGAATTGGTTATACGCATATAACCCACGCCCACATACTAAAAGGTGAAGACCCACCAAAGTGCGTTTCTTGCAATGAACCATTCACTGTTAAACATTTTATGATAGAGTGTTTTGACCTGCAACCTACGCGCAATCAGTATTACAATGTGCATAACATGAAGGAACTCTTTGATACAATAAACCTCACTTGTATTATATAATTCTTGAAAGCAGTGAACATTTACTCTAAGTATAACTTTTATGCCATCAACTTGAGCATTTTTATGTAATGTACTTTCCGTCCATTATCTTCAATAACTTTTGATCTGCCTTTATTAACATATACCATTTAGATCGGGAAGACTTATTTATTACCGTTACCATTTTATCGTTTTTTTTTTAGTTTTAATATCGTTGGTCGATATAAAACATTTTATATTTCATATGACCTTTTGTATGGCGCTAAATAGCCTAACAGTACTGGTGCGCCGTTAAAAACAAACAAACAAACAGACACACAGGGTCAGTAGTACATCATTGTCCACCATCTACCTCTCCAGGTGCATACAGATACCGAATAAACTTGTCTCTGTGAGTCTGAAATGGTGGCGGTTGTGAGATCATTTTCAGCGTAAATTCAACAGACTCTTGTCGTATCGTATTAGCTAATTTTCCTCAAATCATGCGTGTAATTTCATTATTGAATGATGTCTTAGCCATTCCTGAGACTTCTCCAGGCGTGTAACCCCCACGAGTTCTAGTTCGATATTGTCCCGCACTCAAGACATTTCATCAACAATTCCTGTCTAAAATGATATCCGAATAATAATTGTGTAAATGCGATATTAAATCGTTTCAGAATAGCTTGGTCAGTAGGTATATTAGCATGTCCACCACGAACTCGAACATGAACTCTTTGAACAACACCGCCTCAACAGTTACGAATCCTTTAGCAGGATCCCCCTGTAATTATCGTTACCATGTTAATGGTGAATGTTTATAAATGCGTTCTAATGTATCTGCAACACATGCAGAATCTTCTGACATCAACGGCTCATTCTCTTTGTATCTACTTGCAACGTCAACAATGGTTGGCGTATACTTGTATAATGTACGATCGACTCTTCCGATCATGCACACGATAATGTGGAAGAAATAATAAATACATCGGCCTAATGAAAACTCATCATGCGTTTGAATATCAAGCCAGCTAGGGGAAGTCCTTCTTGGTACTGGTAAGTAAATTTGTCACATTGCTTGTTCGGCGAACTATGCTCGAGCAAACCGATGAGTGATCATTTCCGCACTTGCTAACCTTTCCACGGCAGCTTCATCTATTCAGTACACATTCAAACTGTAGAATACTTTTCATATTGTCTCGCTTTTGTATCCTTTTAATATTATCTTCGTTTAATGAGTGCTTTCAATTGCAATCTTGGATTTTATACTTCACATGATTGGTTCGTCTGCACCTTGTCCCACGATTGTATTAAAGTTATGGATGAGGTCGACCTCAGAACGCCGACGCGCACGGATAGATATCGTTTGGTGTATGGAACATCCTCCTACATGCCCGTAAAATATTGCCTATATCAGCAATGATGCCCGACGAAGAATTTCGGCGTTCACCGATAAAGACTATTACATTTCTATACTTGAGCCGACACTCAGTTCCGTCATTGCAATTGAACCTACATACTATAGGTTTGCATATTGAACATAAGCCGTTGATAACAGGTCTTGACTGGCCCAAAGAACATGCAGAAAATCAGCAATGGTTGAGTGCAGGACGTAAACGGACTGCACTTCATTTTTAACCTGATAAGGCTGACATAGCCAGAATGACCGCTACAACGCTTCAAGGAGTGATAGTGTCAGCTGTAGTTATTAAGCAGGTCTCAAACGACAAGCGTAGTTATTCAGGGTTGTATACTGTGTGCGTTTACAACCAACTCAATGGCTGCGAGATCGATTAAAACGATTAGTGACTCTTGCCCCATTAAAAGCGGTTACGCTATCGACATAAATATTGCCAGCTGTGGTTGGTATAATAACACTCATTTTGTGATGGGATTTCTATGGCGAGACAGAGATATGATCTCACAAACAACCCAAACATAAACGGGTATGAACCCGCTGCCACGAACAGTTAAATCATCTATTTCAAATATCTATAATGTTGGGCAATGATCCAACTGTTGCCTGTTGGTGGGATTCGGTGGGTTAATCCTAGATACATTGATATACAAAACATGTACACTATTACATCAGCAGCCACTTTGGAAACGTCTTTGAAGTTGATATAGAATATCAGCAACATTTATATGATGTACATAACGATTATCTACTGGCACCAGCATCTTTGTCTGTGCCTGGTAACTGTTTGTTCTTATATCATTGCGTGGTCGTTGATTTAGCCGCAAGTAAATGTACTCAATGGACAAAACTAATAGCAAGTCTTAGGACCAAACACTGTTATGTATTACATGTTCAAAATCTCCAACATCAAGTGATTAGATTTCGCGAGGACGCTTGGATCGTACCGTATATAAACATCACGAGCAATCTGCGCATAGCAGCTTAAATGACTTTGAGAAAAACTTGTTCACGCTCATAAAAATGCTGTTTCAGCGAACGAATCCGAGTCGATCTTGTCCCTGATATTGAAGAAGATAAGCTTCGAAAACTGGTTGCCAACCTGGCCATTGAATCCTGAATGATATATGACCTTCGAACACAGATATATGTCGGATCGTTAGCAATTGACTGGTCAAAGATGCTGATATACCACAGTTATTATCACAAGATCAATGCGTTTTACCGCGATCGGGTAAAGATCCTTTGCACAGACAGTGACTCGCTGCACTTGCATATTACAACCAATGATGTGTACGCCTACATGGCTGAACCATATTTGGTAAATGCACTTTAAACCATCGATTATACGAAAGAACATTCGTTGTTTAGTAACGCCAAATGAAAGGTTATTGGTAAGTCCCGGGTAAACCATTCGATGAGTATGTGGGACTGCGCCCTAAGATGTAATGGATTATTGTTGGTGGCTCAAAAACATGAAAAAGGCATATTTTGTTCACGAGGTATTGTGCAGAGAGGATCTCATGGACGTGTAATGTCTTCGAGACTGACATGAAATTATAAAAGATGACACGGTGTCAGAGACATCGCATTAGGAGCCTACCGATGCACTAAAGAGTGTTTGAACCGGTTTGTTACCAAGTTATGGATACACCCCGCTAAATTACCAACTACGCTTGTGACCATTACGTTGTTGTGAATCAACACATGCTGACACATGAACGTGGTTTTGGTTGGTCCGATTACGCAGCTAGGACATCCAGCTCATCTCGCACAAATACTTGGTTCTTTGGCTTTGCCTCCCATGGTTGAAATTCTTTTTTGTCTGCAATCCCAAAACAGTAACGGTTTAGTTTTCTTGGAGTGTCAATCAGTTAGGACACAGCAAAATACATCGATAGTCCATATAGGGTCAGTCTCCTCTGCGGGTCCGGGGTTGTAGAATTGGCCCGACGTGTCTCACTACGTGTCCTAATAGGCGACTAAGTAGAGACGGGGAGGAAAGGATTCAGGGAGTTGAGCAAGAGGCTTTCCGATGCAATCCACTACTTTGGCCTCTACTTCTTCTAGACGGGTGGTCGGGATGGTACTAATGACCCTATTCAGCATGTTACATCTATATTAATCAAGATCGCAGAGGAATCCATTCCTAAGTCCTCACCGAACTGTAAAAGAACCCTAAAACCTTGGGTCACTAAGGAATGTAATGAAGCCAGTAGACAAGGCCGAGAAGCTTTAACAATCGTTCGACACCCGAAAACTTAAGTACATATCGTATTCTCCGGGCCAAAGCTCGCCGCACAATCAAAGAAAGTGAACGAGCATCAGGGAAGAAATATAATTCTTCTTTAAACTCTCGTTCCTCGATTACGAAAGTTTGGGATAATATTCATAAAATAAACGGAAAGAGAAAACACAGTTCTCTCCGACATCTGCAACTTAACAATGACACTTTTAGTTCAAAACGAGACATAGCAAATATTCTTGCTGACAGTTTCTCTAAAAATTCCTCATCATCTAATTATTCAGAAGGCTTATGAAGATTAAAAACTCAAAAAGAAAAGTCACGTTTGAAATTCACATCCAACAACTCAGAAACTTATAACCAACTGTTTTCACTACTGGAGCTTACGGAGGCTTTAGACAAGGCCCGTGATACATCCACGGGGCCTGACGAAATGCATTACCAATTTTTGAAACACCTTCCAGTATCATGATTAACATCTCTTTAGAAAATCTTCAATGATTTTTGAATTACTGGACATGTACCTAAGAGTTGGAAAAGAAACAACAGTAATACCAGTTCCCAAACCAGGTAAAGATAGCGCAGACCCTGCCAACTACCGACCTATTGCACTCACAAATTGTGTGTGCAAACGATGGTACGAATGATTAATTCTCGGCTTGTATGGTACCTGGTAACTAACAATTTTAATCTCCTTTCCAAAGTGGCTTTCGATATGGCCTGAGCACCAATGATCATCTGGTTAGACTGCAAACATTTATCGAGAAGAAACATTTATTAGCGGTTTTCTTTGATTTAGAAAAGGCCTATGATACGACATGGAAGTACGGGATACTAAAATGACCTGCACGATCTGGCTCTAAAAGGCCGTCTGCCCTCATTCATATCAAACTTTCTCTCAGACAGAGAATTCAAGCTACGAGTTGGCTGTACCCTCTCAGATCTGCACGAGCAAGAGATGGGTGTGTCCCAGGCAGTATTTTATCTGTGACGCTTTTCAACATCAAAATCAATAGCATCACCAAGTGTTTAGCTCTTGGTGTGGACTGCTCGTTATATGTTGATGATTTTCTAATATGTTATCGATCAAAGCACATGCATACAATTATTCCACACCTAAAGATCTTGAAAGCTAAATGCTTAAAATCTCTAGATCTATTTAAAGTAGTAGTGTACACTGACTGGGGTGCTGATAGAAAAATCATCTATATAGAACGTTTATTCGCTCCAAACGGGACTATTGTTGCTTTGTTTATGGTTCAGTTAGAAAGTCATACTAGAAAATGCTTGATCCAATTCATCATCAAGGAATAAGACTCGCTTTAGGAGCATTTAAGACATCTCCGTGTGAAAGCCTCCTCGCTGAAGCGAACGAACCACCTTTATCACATCGTAGGGAAATGCTTTCCACACAGTATGTTCTCAAATTAAGATCAAACCCTCTGAACCCTGCCTTCTCGGCTGTTTTTCAACCCAAATACAAAGCCTTATACGAAAATAAACCAAATTCAGAAAACGTCCATCTCCGAAACACTGGCTACTCAAACAACCAAAAGTACTTTTTACGCTACACGATAGAAAGAAATCCGAGACAAACCCTTCCATCTTCCACAACTCTTATCATGAACTACTCTCCGAATTTAAAAACTATACAAGAATTTATACCGACGGATCAAAGGATGAGGAAAAGGCTGCTGCAGCCTTCTTTAGTGGAAAACACACAAGTTCGCTTACCAAATGGCACATCAATTTGTTTCAGCCGAAATCAGAACAATAGAACTTGCTCTGCAATATATCGAAAATAAACGCATTTTAAACAGCAGCATCTTCTCTGATTCCCTATCAGTACTTCAGTCACTGCACAATAGAAAATTGGAGAATCCATTGTTGACCAATCTTTTCGCTGAGCATAGTAAGCTGAGTACCTCGCACAATATCGTATACTGTTGGTTACCTAACCATGTTGGTATTAAAGGTAATGAAAATGCAGATCGCGCTGTAAAATGGCCCTTTTCCAATAACCATCTGACTTTAAAATACCATATAATGATTTTAAACCTAGTATCAAAGAGACTTTACGTCAGAAGTAGCAGGCATCATGGAATGATGCAGTGAATACTAAACTTCATGCCATCAAACCAATCCTAGGAGAATGGACTCCTTCCTACAGAGCTATGCGTAGGGAGTAGGTAGTCATTGCAAGAATTCGAATTGGTTATACGCATATAACCCACGCCCACATACTAAAAGGTGAAGACCCACCAAAGTGCGTTTCTTGCAATGAACCATTCACTGTTAAACATTTTATGATAGAGTGTTTTGACCTGCAACCTACGCGCAATCAGTATTACAATGTGCATGACATGAAGGAACTCTTTGATACAATAAACCTCACTTGTATTATATAATTCTTGAAAGCAGTGAACATTTACTCTAAGTATAACTTTTATGCCATCAACTTGAGCATTTTTATGTAATGTACTTTCCGTCCATTATCTTCAATAACTTTTGATCTGCCTTTATTAACATATACCATTTAGATCGGGAAGACTTATTTATTACCGTTACCATTTTATCGTTTTTTTTTTTAGTTTTAATATCGTTGGTCGATATAAAACATTTTATATTTCATATGACCTTTTGTATGGCGCTAAATAGCCTAACAGTACTGGTGCGCCGTTAAAAACAAACAAACAAACAGACACACAGGGTCAGTAGTACATCATTGTCCACCATCTACCTCTCCAGGTGCATACAGATACCGAATAAACTTGTCTCTGTGAGTCTGAAATGGTGGCGGTTGTGAGATCATTTTCAGCGTAAATGCAACAGACTCTTGTCGTATCGTATTAGCTAATTTTCCTCAAATCATGCGTGTAATTTCATTATTGAATGATGTCTTAGCCATTCCTGAGACTTCTCCAGGCGTGTAACCCCCACGAGTTCTAGTTCGATATTGTCCCGCACTCAAGACATTTCATCAACAATTCCTGTCTAAAATGATATCCGAATAATAATTGTGTAAATGCGATATTAAATCGTTTCAGAATAGCTTGGTCAGTAGGTATATTAGCATGTCCACCACGAACTCGAACATGAACTCTTTGAACAACACCGCCTCAATAGTTACGAATCCTTTAGCAGGATCCCCCTGTAATTATCGTTACCATGTTAATGGTGAATGTTTATAAATGCGTTCTAATGTATCTGCAACACATGCAGAATCTTCTGACATCAACGGCTCATTCTCTTTGTATCTACTTGCAACGTCAACAATGGTTGGCGTATACTTGTATAATGTACGATCGACTCTTCCGATCATGCACACGATAATGTGGAAGAAATAATAAATACATCGGCCTAATGAAAACTCATCATGCGTTTGAATATCAAGCCAGCTAGGGGAAGTCCTTCTTGGTACTGGTAAGTAAATTTGTCACATTGCTTGTTCGGCGAACTATGCTCGAGCAAACCGATGAGTGATCATTTCCGCACTTGCTAACCTTTCCACGGCAGCTTCATCTATTCAGTACACATTCAAACTGTAGAATACTTTTCATATTGTCTCGCTTTTGTATCCTTTTAATATTATCTTCGTTTAATGAGTGCTTTCAATTGCAATCTTGGATTTTATACTTCACATGATTGGTTCGTCTGCACCTTGTCCCACGATTGTATTAAAGTTATGGATGAGGTCGACCTCAGAACGCCGACGCGCACGGATAGATATCGTTTGGTGTATGGAACATCCTCCTACATGCCCGTAAAATATTGCCTATATCAGCAATGATGCCCGACGAAGAATTTCGGCGTTCACCGATAAAGACTATTACATTTCTATACTTGAGCCGACACTCAGTTCCGTCATTGCAATTGAACCTACATACTATAGGTTTGCATATTGAACATAAGCCGTTGATAACAGGTCTTGACTGGCCCAAAGAACATGCAGAAAATCAGCAATGGTTGAGTGCAGGACGTAAACGGACTGCACTTCATTTTTAACCTGATAAGGCTGACATAGCCAGAATGACCGCTACAACGCTTCAAGGAGTGATAGTGTCAGCTGTAGTTATTAAGCAGGTCTCAAACGACAAGCGTAGTTATTCAGGGTTGTATACTGTGTACGTTTACAACCAACTCAATGGCTGCGAGATCGATTAAAACGATTAGTGACTCTTGCCCCATTAAAAGCGGTTACGCTATCGACATAAATATTGCCAGCTGTGGTTGGTATAATAACACTCATTTTGTGATGGGATTTCTATGGCGAGACAGAGATATGATCTCACAAACAACCCAAACATAAACGGGTATGAACCCGCTGCCACGAACAGTTAAATCATCTATTTCAAATATCTATAATGTTGGGCAATGATCCAACTGTTGCCTGTTGGTGGGATTCGGTGGGTTAATCCTAGATACATTGATATACAAAACATGTACACTATTACATCAGCAGCCACTTTGGAAACGTCTTTGAAGTTGATATAGAATATCAGCAACATTTATATGATGTACATAACGATTATCTACTGGCACCAGCATCTTTGTCTGTGCCTGGTAACTGTTTGTTCTTATATCATTGCGTGGTCGTTGATTTAGCCGCAAGTAAATGTACTCAATGGACAAAACTAATAGCAAGTCTTAGGACCAAACACTGTTATGTATTACATGTTCAAAATCTCCAACATCAAGTGATTAGATTTCGCGAGGACGCTTGGATCGTACCGTATATAAACATCACGAGCAATCTGCGCATAGCAGCTTAAATGACTTTGAGAAAAACTTGTTCACGCTCATAAAAATGCTGTTTCAGCGAACGAATCCGAGTCGATCTTGTCCCTGATATTGAAGAAGATAAGCTTCGAAAACTGGTTGCCAACCTGGCCATTGAATCCTGAATGATATATGACCTTCGAACACAGATATATGTCGGATCGTTAGCAATTGACTGGTCAAAGATGCTGATATACCACAGTTATTATCACAAGATCAATGCGTTTTACCGCGATCGGGTAAAGATCCTTTGCACAGACAGTGACTCGCTGCACTTGCATATTACAACCAATGATGTGTACGCCTACATGGCTGAACCATATTTGGTAAATGCATTTTAAACCATCGATTATACGAAAGAACATTCGTTGTTTAGTAACGCCAAATGAAAGGTTATTGGTAAGTCCCGGGTAAACCATTCGATGAGTATGTGGGACTGCGCCCTAAGATGTAATGGATTATTGTTGGTGGCTCAAAAACATGAAAAAGGCATATTTTGTTCACGAGGTATTGTGCAGAGAGGATCTCATGGACGTGTAATGTCTTCGAGACTGACATGAAATTATAAAAGATGACACGGTGTCAGAGACATCGCATTAGGAGCCTACCGATGCACTAAAGAGTGTTTGAACCGGTTTGTTACCAAGTTATGGATACACCCCGCTAAATTACCAACTACGCTTGTGACCATTACGTTGTTGTGAATCAACACATGCTGACACATGAACGTGGTTTTGGTTGGTCCGATTACGCAGCTAGGACATCCAGCTCATCTCGCACAAATACTTGGTTCTTTGGCTTTGCCTCCCATGGTTGAAATTCTTTTTTGTCTGCAATCCCAAAACAGTAACGGTTTAGTTTTCTTGGAGTGTCAATCAGTTAGGACACAGCAAAATACATCGATAGTCCATATAGGGTCAGTCTCCTCTGCGGGTCCGGGGTTGTAGAATTGGCCCGACGTGTCTCACTACGTGTCCTAATAGGCGACTAAGTAGAGACGGGGAGGAAAGGATTCAGGGAGTTGAGCAAGAGGCTTTCCGATGCAATCCACTACTTTGGCCTCTACTTCTTCTAGACGGGTGGTCGGGATGGTACTAATGACCCTATTCAGCATGTTACATCTATATTAATCAAGATCGCAGAGGAATCCATTCCTAAGTCCTCACCGAACTGTAAAAGAACCCTAAAACCTTGGGTCACTAAGGAATGTAATGAAGCCAGTAGACAAGGCCGAGAAGCTTTAACAATCGTTCGACACCCGAAAACTTAAGTACATATCGTATTCTCCGGGCCAAAGCTCGCCGCACAATCAAAGAAAGTGAACGAGCATCAGGGAAGAAATATAATTCTTCTTTAAACTCTCGTTCCTCGATTACGAAAGTTTGGGATAATATTCATAAAATAAACGGAAAGAGAAAACACAGTTCTCTCCGACATCTGCAACTTAACAATGACACTTTTAGTTCAAAACGAGACATAGCAAATATTCTTGCTGACAGTTTCTCTAAAAATTCCTCATCATCTAATTATTCAGAAGGCTTATGAAGATTAAAAACTCAAAAAGAAAAGTCACGTTTGAAATTCACATCCAACAACTCAGAAACTTATAACCAACTGTTTTCACTACTGGAGCTTACGGAGGCTTTAGACAAGGCCCGTGATACATCCACGGGGCCTGACGAAATGCATTACCAATTTTTGAAACACCTTCCAGTATCATGATTAACATCTCTTTAGAAAATCTTCAATGATTTTTGAATTACTGGACATGTACCTAAGAGTTGGAAAAGAAACAACAGTAATACCAGTTCCCAAACCAGGTAAAGATAGCGCAGACTCTGCCAACTACCGACCTATTGCACTCACAAATTGTGTGTGCAAACGATGGTACGAATGATTAATTCTCGGCTTGTATGGTACCTGGTAACTAACAATTTTAATCTCCTTTCCAAAGTGGCTTTCGATATGGCCTGAGCACCAATGATCATCTGGTTAGACTGCAAACATTTATCGAGAAGAAACATTTATTAGCGGTTTTCTTTGATTTAGAAAAGGCCTATGATACGACATGGAAGTACGGGATACTAAAATGACCTGCACGATCTGGCTCTAAAAGGCCGTCTGCCCTCATTCATATCAAACTTTCTCTCAGACAGAGAATTCAAGCTACGAGTTGGCTGTACCCTCTCAGATCTGCACGAGCAAGAGATGGGTGTGTCCCAGGCAGTATTTTATCTGTGACGCTTTTCAACATCAAAATCAATAGCATCACCAAGTGTTTAGCTCTTGGTGTGGACTGCTCGTTATATGTTGATGATTTTCTAATATGTTATCGATCAAAGCACATGCATACAATTATTCCACACCTAAAGATCTTGAAAGCTAAATGCTTAAAATCTCTAGATCTATTTAAAGTAGTAGTGTACACTGACTGGGGTGCTGATAGAAAAATCATCTATATAGAACGTTTATTCGCTCCAAACGGGACTATTGTTGCTTTGTTTATGGTTCAGTTAGAAAGTCATACTAGAAAATGCTTGATCCAATTCATCATCAAGGAATAAGACTCGCTTTAGGAGCATTTAAGACATCTCCGTGTGAAAGCCTCCTCGCTGAAGCGAACGAACCACCTTTATCACATCGTAGGGAAATGCTTTCCACACAGTATGTTCTCAAATTAAGATCAAACCCTCTGAACCCTGCCTTCTCGGCTGTTTTTCAACCCAAATACAAAGCCTTATACGAAAATAAACCAAATTCAGAAAACGTCCATCTCCGAAACACTGGCTACTCAAACAACCAAAAGTACTTTTTACGCTACACGATAGAAAGAAATCCGAGACAAACCCTTCCATCTTCCACAACTCTTATCATGAACTACTCTCCGAATTTAAAAACTATACAAGAATTTATACCGACGGATCAAAGGATGAGGAAAAGGCTGATGCAGCCTTCTTTAGTGGAAAACACACAAGTTCGCTTACCAAATGGCACATCAATTTGTTTCAGCCGAAATCAGAACAATAGAACTTGCTCTGCAATATATCGAAAATAAACGCATTTTAAACAGCAGCATCTTCTCTGATTCCCTATCAGTACTTCAGTCACTGCACAATAGAAAATTGGAGAATCCATTGTTGACCAATCTTTTCGCTGAGCATAGTAAGCTGAGTACCTCGCACAATATCGTATACTGTTGGTTACCTAACCATGTTGGTATTAAAGGTAATGAAAATGCAGATCGCGCTGTAAAATGGCCCTTTTCCAATAACCATCTGACTTTAAAATACCATATAATGATTTTAAACCTAGTATCCAAGAGACTTTACGTCAGAAGTAGCAGGCATCATGGAATGATGCAGTGAATACTAAACTTCATGCCATCAAACCAATCCTAGGAGAATGGACTCCTTCCTACAGAGCTATGCGTAGGGAGTAGGTAGTCATTGCAAGAATTCGAATTGGTTATACGCATATAACCCACGCCCACATACTAAAAGGTGAAGACCCACCAAAGTGCGTTTCTTGCAATGAACCATTCACTGTTAAACATTTTATGATAGAGTGTTTTGACCTGCAACCTACGCGCAATCAGTATTACAATGTGGATAACATGAAGGAACTCTTTGATACAATAAACCTCACTTGTATTATATAATTCTTGAAAGCAGTGAACATTTACTCTAAGTATAACTTTTATGCCATCAACTTGAGCATTTTTATGTAATGTACTTTCCGTCCATTATCTTCAATAACTTTTGATCTGCCTTTATTAACATATACCATTTAGATCGGGAAGACTTATTTATTACCGTTACCATTTTATCGTTTTTTTTTTAGTTTTAATATCGTTGGTCGATATAAAACATTTTATATTTCATATGACCTTTTGTATGGCGCTAAATAGCCTAACAGTACTGGTGCGCCGTTAAAAACAAACAAACAAACAGACACACAGGGTCAGTAGTACATCATTGTCCACCATCTACCTCTCCAGGTGCATACAGATACCGAATAAACTTGTCTCTGTGAGTCTGAAATGGTGGCGGTTGTGAGATCATTTTCAGCGTAAATTCAACAGACTCTTGTCGTATCGTATTAGCTAATTTTCCTCAAATCATGCGTGTAATTTCATTATTGAATGATGTCTTAGCCATTCCTGAGACTTCTCCAGGCGTGTAACCCCCACGAGTTCTAGTTCGATATTGTCCCGCACTCAAGACATTTCATCAACAATTCCTGTCTAAAATGATATCCGAATAATAATTGTGTAAATGCGATATTAAATCGTTTCAGAATAGCTTGGTCAGTAGGTATATTAGCATGTCCACCACGAACTCGAACATGAACTCTTTGAACAACACCGCCTCAACAGTTACGAATCCTTTAGCAGGATCCCCCTGTAATTATCGTTACCATGTTAATGGTGAATGTTTATAAATGCGTTCTAATGTATCTGCAACACATGCAGAATCTTCTGACATCAACGGCTCATTCTCTTTGTATCTACTTGCAACGTCAACAATGGTTGGCGTATACTTGTATAATGTACGATCGACTCTTCCGATCATGCACACGATAATGTGGAAGAAATAATAAATACATCGGCCTAATGAAAACTCATCATGCGTTTGAATATCAAGCCAGCTAGGGGAAGTCCTTCTTGGTACTGGTAAGTAAATTTGTCACATTGCTTGTTCGGCGAACTATGCTCGAGCAAACCGATGAGTGATCATTTCCGCACTTGCTAACCTTTCCACGGCAGCTTCATCTATTCAGTACACATTCAAACTGTAGAATACTTTTCATATTGTCTCGCTTTTGTATCCTTTTAATATTATCTTCGTTTAATGAGTGCTTTCAATTGCAATCTTGGATTTTATACTTCACATGATTGGTTCGTCTGCACCTTGTCCCACGATTGTATTAAAGTTATGGATGAGGTCGACCTCAGAACGCCGACGCGCACGGATAGATATCGTTTGGTGTATGGAACATCCTCCTACATGCCCGTAAAATATTGCCTATTTCAGCAATGATGCCCGACGAAGAATTTCGGCGTTCACCGATAAAGACTATTACATTTCTATACTTGAGCCGACACTCAGTTCCGTCATTGCAATTGAACCTACATACTATAGGTTTGCATATTGAACATAAGCCGTTGATAACAGGTCTTGACTGGCCCAAAGAACATGCAGAAAATCAGCAATGGTTGAGTGCAGGACGTAAACGGACTGCACTTCATTTTTAACCTGATAAGGCTGACATAGCCAGAATGACCGCTACAACGCTTCAAGGAGTGATAGTGTCAGCTGTAGTTATTAAGCAGGTCTCAAACGACAAGCGTAGTTATTCAGGGTTGTATACTGTGTGCGTTTACAACCAACTCAATGGCTGCGAGATCGATTAAAACGATTAGTGACTCTTGCCCCATTAAAAGCGGTTACGCTATCGACATAAATATTGCCAGCTGTGGTTGGTACAATAACACTCATTTTGTGATGGGATTTCTATGGCGAGACAGAGATATGATCTCACAAACAACCCAAACATAAACGGGTATGAACCCGCTGCCACGAACAGTTAAATCATCTATTTCAAATATCTATAATGTTGGGCAATGATCCAACTGTTGCCTGTTGGTGGGATTCGGTGGGTTAATCCTAGATACATTGATATACAAAACATGTACACTATTACATCAGCAGCCACTTTGGAAACGTCTTTGAAGTTGATATAGAATATCAGCAACATTTATATGATGTACATAACGATTATCTACTGGCACCAGCATCTTTGTCTGTGCCTGGTAACTGTTTGTTCTTATATCATTGCGTGGTCGTTGATTTAGCCGCAAGTAAATGTACTCAATGGACAAAACTAATAGCAAGTCTTAGGACCAAACACTGTTATGTATTACATGTTCAAAATCTCCAACATCAAGTGATTAGATTTCGCGAGGACGCTTGGATCGCACCGTATATAAACATCACGAGCAATCTGCGCATAGCAGCTTAAATGACTTTGAGAAAAACTTGTTCACGCTCATAAAAATGCTGTTTCAGCGAACGAATCCGAGTCGATCTTGTCCCTGATATTGAAGAAGATAAGCTTCGAAAACTGGTTGCCAACCTGGCCATTGAATCCTGAATGATATATGACCTTCGAACACAGATATATGTCGGATCGTTAGCAATTGACTGGTCAAAGATGCTGATATACCACAGTTATTATCACAAGATCAATGCGTTTTACCGCGATCGGGTAAAGATCCTTTGCACAGACAGTGACTCGCTGCACTTGCATATTACAACCAATGATGTGTACGCCTACATGGCTGAACCATATTTGGTAAATGCATTTTAAACCATCGATTATACGAAAGAACATTCGTTGTTTAGTAACGCCAAATGAAAGGTTATTGGTAAGTCCCGGGTAAACCATTCGATGAGTATGTGGGACTGCGCCCTAAGATGTAATGGATTATTGTTGGTGGCTCAAAAACATGAAAAAGGCATATTTTGTTCACGAGGTATTGTGCAGAGAGGATCTCATGGACGTATAATGTCTTCGAGACTGACATGAAATTATAAAAGATGACACGGTGTCAGAGACATCGCATTAGGAGCCTACCGATGCACTAAAGAGTGTTTGAACCGGTTTGTTACCAAGTTATGGATACACCCCGCTAAATTACCAACTACGCTTGTGACCATTACGTTGTTGTGAATCAACACATGCTGACACATGAACGTGGTTTTGGTTGGTCCGATTACGCAGCTAGGACATCCAGCTCATCTCGCACAAATACTTGGTTTTTTGGCTTTGCCTCCCATGGTTGAAATTCTTTTTTGTCTGCAATCCCAAAACAGTAACGGTTTAGTTTTCTTGGAGTGTCAATCAGTTAGGACACAGCAAAATACATCGATAGTCCATATAGGGTCAGTCTCCTCTGCGGGTCCGGGGTTGTAGAATTGGCCCGACGTGTCTCACTACGTGTCCTAATAGGCGACTAAGTAGAGACGGGGAGGAAAGGATTCAGGGAGTTGAGCAAGAGGCTTTCCGATGCAATCCACTACTTTGGCCTCTACTTCTTCTAGACGGGTGGTCGGGATGGTACTAATGACCCTATTCAGCATGTTACATCTATATTAATCAAGATCGCAGAGGAATCCATTCCTAAGTCCTCACCGAACTGTAAAAGAACCCTAAAACCTTGGGTCACTAAGGAATGTAATGAAGCCAGTAGACAAGGCCGAGAAGCTTTAACAATCGTTCGACACCCGAAAACTTAAGTACATATCGTATTCTCCGGGCCAAAGCTCGCCGCACAATCAAAGAAAGTGAACGAGCATCAGGGAAGAAATATAATTCTTCTTTAAACTCTCGTTCCTCGATTACGAAAGTTTGGGATAATATTCATAAAATAAACGGAAAGAGAAAACACAGTTCTCTCCGACATCTGCAACTTAACAATGACACTTTTAGTTCAAAACGAGACATAGCAAATATTCTTGCTGACAGTTTCTCTAAAAATTCCTCATCATCTAATTATTCAGAAGGCTTATGAAGATTAAAAACTCAAAAAGAAAAGTCACGTTTGAAATTCACATCCAACAACTCAGAAACTTATAACCAACTGTTTTCACTACTGGAGCTTACGGAGGCTTTAGACAAGGCCCGTGATACATCCACGGGGCCTGACGAAATGCATTACCAATTTTTGAAACACCTTCCAGTATCATGATTAACATCTCTTTAGAAAATCTTCAATGATTTTTGAATTACTGGACATGTACCTAAGAGTTGGAAAAGAAACAACAGTAATACCAGTTCCCAAACCAGGTAAAGATAGCGCAGACCCTGCCAACTACCGACCTATTGCACTCACAAATTGTGTGTGCAAACGATGGTACGAATGATTAATTCTCGGCTTGTATGGTACCTGGTAACTAACAATTTTAATCTCCTTTCCAAAGTGGCTTTCGATATGGCCTGAGCACCAATGATCATCTGGTTAGACTGCAAACATTTATCGAGAAGAAACATTTATTAGCGGTTTTCTTTGATTTAGAAAAGGCCTATGATACGACATGGAAGTACGGGATACTAAAATGACCTGCACGATCTGGCTCTAAAAGGCCGTCTGCCCTCATTCATATCAAACTTTCTCTCAGACAGAGAATTCAAGCTACGAGTTGGCTGTACCCTCTCAGATCTGCACGAGCAAGAGATGGGTGTGTCCCAGGCAGTATTTTATCTGTGACGCTTTTCAACATCAAAATCAATAGCATCACCAAGTGTTTAGCTCTTGGTGTGGACTGCTCGTTATATGTTGATGATTTTCTAATATGTTATCGATCAAAGCACATGCATACATTTATTCCACACCTAAAGATCTTGAAAGCTAAATGCTTAAAATCTCTAGATCTATTTAAAGTAGTAGTGTACACTGACTGGGGTGCTGATAGAAAAATCATCTATATAGAACGTTTATTCGCTCCAAACGGGACTATTGTTGCTTTGTTTATGGTTCAGTTAGAAAGTCATACTAGAAAATGCTTGATCCAATTCATCATCAAGGAATAAGACTCGCTTTAGGAGCATTTAAGACATCTCCGTGTGAAAGCCTCCTCGCTGAAGCGAACGAACCACCTTTATCACATCGTAGGGAAATGCTTTCCACACAGTATGTTCTCAAATTAAGATCAAACCCTCTGAACCCTGCCTTCTCGGCTGTTTTTCAACCCAAATACAAAGCCTTATACGAAAATAAACCAAATTCAGAAAACGTCCATCTCCGAAACACTGGCTACTCAAACAACCAAAAGTACTTTTTACGCTACACGATAGAAAGAAATCCGAGACAAACCCTTCCATCTTCCACAACTCTTATCATGAACTACTCTCCGAATTTAAAAACTATACAAGAATTTATACCGACGGATCAAAGGATGAGGAAAAGGCTGCTGCAGCCTTCTTTAGTGGAAAACACACAAGTTCGCTTACCAAATGGCACATCAATTTGTTTCAGCCGAAATCAGAACAATAGAACTTGCTCTGCAATATATCGAAAATAAACGCATTTTAAACAGCAGCATCTTCTCTGATTCCCTATCAGTACTTCAGTCACTGCACAATAGAAAATTGGAGAATCCATTGTTGACCAATCTTTTCGCTGAGCATAGTAAGCTGAGTACCTCGCACAATATCGTATACTGTTGGTTACCTAACCATGTTGGTATTAAAGGTAATGAAAATGCAGATCGCGCTGTAAAATGGCCCTTTTCCAATAACCATCTGACTTTAAAATACCATATAATGATTTTAAACCTAGTATCAAAGAGACTTTACGTCAGAAGTAGCAGGCATCATGGAATGATGCAGTGAATACTAAACTTCATGCCATCAAACCAATCCTAGGAGAATGGACTCCTTCCTACAGAGCTATGCGTAGGGAGTAGGTAGTCATTGCAAGAATTCGAATTGGTTATACGCATATAACCCACGCCCACATACTAAAAGGTGAAGACCCACCAAAGTGCGTTTCTTGCAATGAACCATTCACTGTTAAACATTTTATGATAGAGTGTTTTGACCTGCAACCTACGCGCAATCAGTATTACAATGTGCATGACATGAAGGAACTCTTTGATACAATAAACCTCACTTGTATTATATAATTCTTGAAAGCAGTGAACATTTACTCTAAGTATAACTTTTATGCCATCAACTTGAGCATTTTTATGTAATGTACTTTCCGTCCATTATCTTCAATAACTTTTGATCTGCCTTTATTAACATATACCATTTAGATCGGGAAGACTTATTTATTACCGTTACCATTTTATCGTTTTTTTTTTTAGTTTTAATATCGTTGGTCGATATAAAACATTTTATATTTCATATGACCTTTTGTATGGCGCTAAATAGCCTAACTGTACTGGTGCGCCGTTAAAAACAAACAAACAAACAGACACACAGGGTCAGTAGTACATCATTGTCCACCATCTACCTCTCCAGGTGCATACAGATACCGAATAAACTTGTCTCTGTGAGTCTGAAATGGTGGCGGATGTGAGATCATTTTCAGCGTAAATGCAACAGACTCTTGTCGTATCGTATTAGCTAATTTTCCTCAAATCATGCGTGTAATTTCATTATTGAATGATGTCTTAGCCATTCCTGAGACTTCTCCAGGCGTGTAACCCCCACGAGTTCTAGTTCGATATTGTCCCGCACTCAAGACATTTCATCAACAATTCCTGTCTAAAATGATATCCGAATAATAATTGTGTAAATGCGATATTAAATCGTTTCAGAATAGCTTGGTCAGTAGGTATATTAGCATGTCCACCACGAACTCGAACATGAACTCTTTGAACAACACCGCCTCAACAGTTACGAATCCTTTAGCAGGATCCCCCTGTAATTATCGTTACCATGTTAATGGTGAATGTTTATAAATGCGTTCTAATGTATCTGCAACACATGCAGAATCTTCTGACATCAACGGCTCATTCTCTTTGTATCTACTTGCAACGTCAACAATGGTTGGCGTATACTTGTATAATGTACGATCGACTCTTCCGATCATGCACACGATAATGTGGAAGAAATAATAAATACATCGGCCTAATGAAAACTCATCATGCGTTTGAATATCAAGCCAGCTAGGGGAAGTCCTTCTTGGTACTGGTAAGTAAATTTGTCACATTGCTTGTTCGGCGAACTATGCTCGAGCAAACCGATGAGTGATCATTTCCGCACTTGCTAACCTTTCCACGGCAGCTTCATCTATTCAGTACACATTCAAACTGTAGAATACTTTTCATATTGTCTCGCTTTTGTATCCTTTTAATATTATCTTCGTTTAATGAGTGCTTTCAATTGCAATCTTGGATTTTATACTTCACATGATTGGTTCGTCTGCACCTTGTCCCACGATTGTATTAAAGTTATGGATGAGGTCGACCTCAGAACGCCGACGCGCACGGATAGATATCGTTTGGTGTATGGAACATCCTCCTACATGCCCGTAAAATATTGCCTATATCAGCAATGATGCCCGACGAAGAATTTCGGCGTTCACCGATAAAGACTATTACATTTCTATACTTGAGCCGACACTCAGTTCCGTCATTGCAATTGAACCTACATACTATAGGTTTGCATATTGAACATAAGCCGTTGATAACAGGTCTTGACTGGCCCAAAGAACATGCAGAAAATCAGCAATGGTTGAGTGCAGGACGTAAACGGACTGCACTTCATTTTTAACCTGATAAGGCTGACATAGCCAGAATGACCGCTACAACGCTTCAAGGAGTGATAGTGTCAGCTGTAGTTATTAAGCAGGTCTCAAACGACAAGCGTAGTTATTCAGGGTTGTATACTGTGTGCGTTTACAACCAACTCAATGGCTGCGAGATCGATTAAAACGATTAGTGACTCTTGCCCCATTAAAAGCGGTTACGCTATCGACATAAATATTGCCAGCTGTGGTTGGTATAATAACACTCATTTTGTGATGGGATTTCTATGGCGAGACAGAGATATGATCTCACAAACAACCCAAACATAAACGGGTATGAACCCGCTGCCACGAACAGTTAAATCATCTATTTCAAATATCCATAATGTTGGGCAATGATCCAACTGTTGCCTGTTGGTGGGATTCGGTGGGTTAATCCTAGATACATTGATATACAAAACATGTACACTATTACATCAGCAGCCACTTTGGAAACGTCTTTGAAGTTGATATAGAATATCAGCAACATTTATATGATGTACATAACGATTATCTACTGGCACCAGCATCTTTGTCTGTGCCTGGTAACTGTTTGTTCTTATATCATTGCGTGGTCGTTGATTTAGCCGCAAGTAAATGTACTCAATGGACAAAACTAATAGCAAGTCTTAGGACCAAACACTGTTATGTATTACATGTTCAAAATCTCCAACATCAAGTGATTAGATTTCGCGAGGACGCTTGGATCGTACCGTATATAAACATCACGAGCAATCTGCGCATAGCAGCTTAAATGACTTTGAGAAAAACTTGTTCACGCTCATAAAAATGCTGTTTCAGCGAACGAATCCGAGTCGATCTTGTCCCTGATATTGAAGAAGATAAGCTTCGAAAACTGGTTGCCAACCTGGCCATTGAATCCTGAATGATATATGACCTTCGAACACAGATATATGTCGGATCGTTAGCAATTGACTGGTCAAAGATGCTGATATACCACAGTTATTATCACAAGATCAATGCGTTTTACCGCGATCGGGTAAAGATCCTTTGCACAGACAGTGACTCGCTGCACTTGCATATTACAACCAATGATGTGTACGCCTACATGGCTGAACCATATTTGGTAAATGCATTTTAAACCATCGATTATACGAAAGAACATTCGTTGTTTAGTAACGCCAAATGAAAGGTTATTGGTAAGTCCCGGGTAAACCATTCGATGAGTATGTGGGACTGCGCCCTAAGATGTAATGGATTATTGTTGGTGGCTCAAAAACATGAAAAAGGCATATTTTGTTCACGAGGTATTGTGCAGAGAGGATCTCATGGACGTGTAATGTCTTCGAGACTGACATGAAATTATAAAAGATGACACGGTGTCAGAGACATCGCATTAGGAGCCTACCGATGCACTAAAGAGTGTTTGAACCGGTTTGTTACCAAGTTATGGATACACCCCGCTAAATTACCAACTACGCTTGTGACCATTACGTTGTTGTGAATCAACACATGCTGACACATGAACGTGGTTTTGGTTGGTCCGATTACGCAGCTAGGACATCCAGCTCATCTCGCACAAATACTTGGTTCTTTGGCTTTGCCTCCCATGGTTGAAATTCTTTTTTGTCTGCAATCCCAAAACAGTAACGGTTTAGTTTTCTTGGAGTGTCAATCAGTTAGGACACAGCAAAATACATCGATAGTCCATATAGGGTCAGTCTCCTCTGCGGGTCCGGGGTTGTAGAATTGGCCCGACGTGTCTCACTACGTGTCCTAATAGGCGACTAAGTAGAGACGGGGAGGAAAGGATTCAGGGAGTTGAGCAAGAGGCTTTCCGATGCAATCCACTACTTTGGCCTCTACTTCTTCTAGACGGGTGGTCGGGATGGTACTAATGACCCTATTCAGCATGTTACATCTATATTAATCAAGATCGCAGAGGAATCCATTCCTAAGTCCTCACCGAACTGTAAAAGAACCCTAAAACCTTGGGTCACTAAGGAATGTAATGAAGCCAGTAGACAAGGCCGAGAAGCTTTAACAATCGTTCGACACCCGAAAACTTAAGTACATATCGTATTCTCCGGGCCAAAGCTCGCCGCACAATCAAAGAAAGTGAACGAGCATCAGGGAAGAAATATAATTCTTCTTTAAACTCTCGTTCCTCGATTACGAAAGTTTGGGATAATATTCATAAAATAAACGGAAAGAGAAAACACAGTTCTCTCCGACATCTGCAACTTAACAATGACACTTTTAGTTCAAAACGAGACATAGCAAATATTCTTGCTGACAGTTTCTCTAAAAATTCCTCATCATCTAATTATTCAGAAGGCTTATGAAGATTAAAAACTCAAAAAGAAAAGTCACGTTTGAAATTCACATCCAACAACTCAGAAACTTATAACCAACTGTTTTCACTACTGGAGCTTACGGAGGCTTTAGACAAGGCCCGTGATACATCCACGGGGCCTGACGAAATGCATTACCAATTTTTGAAACACCTTCCAGTATCATGATTAACATCTCTTTAGAAAATCTTCAATGATTTTTGAATTACTGGACATGTACCTAAGAGTTGGAAAAGAAACAACAGTAATACCAGTTCCCAAACCAGGTAAAGATAGCGCAGACCCTGCCAACTACCGACCTATTGCACTCACAAATTGTGTGTGCAAACGATGGTACGAATGATTAATTCTCGGCTTGTATGGTACCTGGTAACTAACAATTTTAATCTCCTTTCCAAAGTGGCTTTCGATATGGCCTGAGCACCAATGATCATCTGGTTAGACTGCAAACATTTATCGAGAAGAAACATTTATTAGCGGTTTTCTTTGATTTAGAAAAGGCCTATGATACGACATGGAAGTACGGGATACTAAAATGACCTGCACGATCTGGCTCTAAAAGGCCGTCTGCCCTCATTCATATCAAACTTTCTCTCAGACAGAGAATTCAAGCTACGAGTTGGCTGTACCCTCTCAGATCTGCACGAGCAAGAGATGGGTGTGTCCCAGGCAGTATTTTATCTGTGACGCTTTTCAACATCAAAATCAATAGCATCACCAAGTGTTTAGCTCTTGGTGTGGACTGCTCGTTATATGTTGATGATTTTCTAATATGTTATCGATCAAAGCACATGCATACAATTATTCCACACCTAAAGATCTTGAAAGCTAAATGCTTAAAATCTCTAGATCTATTTAAAGTAGTAGTGTACACTGACTGGGGTGCTGATAGAAAAATCATCTATATAGAACGTTTATTCGCTCCAAACGGGACTATTGTTGCTTTGTTTATGGTTCAGTTAGAAAGTCATACTAGAAAATGCTTGATCCAATTCATCATCAAGGAATAAGACTCGCTTTAGGAGCATTTAAGACATCTCCGTGTGAAAGCCTCCTCGCTGAAGCGAACGAACCACCTTTATCACATCGTAGGGAAATGCTTTCCACACAGTATGTTCTCAAATTAAGATCAAACCCTCTGAACCCTGCCTTCTCGGCTGTTTTTCAACCCAAATACAAAGCCTTATACGAAAATAAACCAAATTCAGAAAACGTCCATCTCCGAAACACTGGCTACTCAAACAACCAAAAGTACTTTTTACGCTACACGATAGAAAGAAATCCGAGACAAACCCTTCCATCTTCCACAACTCTTATCATGAACTACTCTCCGAATTTAAAAACTATACAAGAATTTATACCGACGGATCAAAGGATGAGGAAAAGGCTGATGCAGCCTTCTTTAGTGGAAAACACACAAGTTCGCTTACCAAATGGCACATCAATTTGTTTCAGCCGAAATCAGAACAATAGAACTTGCTCTGCAATATATCGAAAATAAACGCATTTTAAACAGCAGCATCTTCTCTGATTCCCTATCAGTACTTCAGTCACTGCACAATAGAAAATTGGAGAATCCATTGTTGACCAATCTTTTCGCTGAGCATAGTAAGCTGAGTACCTCGCACAATATCGTATACTGTTGGTTACCTAACCATGTTGGTATTAAAGGTAATGAAAATGCAGATCGCGCTGTAAAATGGCCCTTTTCCAATAACCATCTGACTTTAAAATACCATATAATGATTTTAAACCTAGTATCAAAGAGACTTTACGTCAGAAGTAGCAGGCATCATGGAATGATGCAGTGAATACTAAACTTCATGCCATCAAACCAATCCTAGGAGAATGGACTCCTTCCTACAGAGCTATGCGTAGGGAGTAGGTAGTCATTGCAAGAATTCGAATTGGTTATACGCATATAACCCACGCCCACATACTAAAAGGTGAAGACCCACCAAAGTGCGTTTCTTGCAATGAACCATTCACTGTTAAACATTTTATGATAGAGTGTTTTGACCTGCAACCTACGCGCAATCAGTATTACAATGTGCATGACATGAAGGAACTCTTTGATACAATAAACCTCACTTGTATTATATAATTCTTGAAAGCAGTGAACATTTACTCTAAGTATAACTTTTATGCCATCAACTTGAGCATTTTTATGTAATGTACTTTCCGTCCATTATCTTCAATAACTTTTGATCTGCCTTTATTAACATATACCATTTAGATCGGGAAGACTTATTTATTACCGTTACCATTTTATCGTTTTTTTTTTTAGTTTTAATATCGTTGGTCGATATAAAACATTTTATATTTCATATGACCTTTTGTATGGCGCTAAATAGCCTAACAGTACTGGTGCGCCGTTAAAAACAAACAAACAAACAGACACACAGGGTCAGTAGTACATCATTGTCCACCATCTACCTCTCCAGGTGCATACAGATACCGAATAAACTTGTCTCTGTGAGTCTGAAATGGTGGCGGTTGTGAGATCATTTTCAGCGTAAATGCAACAGACTCTTGTCGTATCGTATTAGCTAATTTTCCTCAAATCATGCGTGTAATTTCATTATTGAATGATGTCTTAGCCATTCCTGAGACTTCTCCAGGCGTGTAACCCCCACGAGTTCTAGTTCGATATTGTCCCGCACTCAAGACATTTCATCAACAATTCCTGTCTAAAATGATATCCGAATAATAATTGTGTAAATGCGATATTAAATCGTTTCAGAATAGCTTGGTCAGTAGGTATATTAGCATGTCCACCACGAACTCGAACATGAACTCTTTGAACAACACCGCCTCAACAGTTACGAATCCTTTAGCAGGATCCCCCTGTAATTATCGTTACCATGTTAATGGTGAATGTTTATAAATGCGTTCTAATGTATCTGCAACACATGCAGAATCTTCTGACATCAACGGCTCATTCTCTTTGTATCTACTTGCAACGTCAACAATGGTTGGCGTATACTTGTATAATGTACGATCGACTCTTCCGATCATGCACACGATAATGTGGAAGAAATAATAAATACATCGGCCTAATGAAAACTCATCATGCGTTTGAATATCAAGCCAGCTAGGGGAAGTCCTTCTTGGTACTGGTAAGTAAATTTGTCACATTGCTTGTTCGGCGAACTATGCTCGAGCAAACCGATGAGTGATCATTTCCGCACTTGCTAACCTTTCCACGGCAGCTTCATCTATTCAGTACACATTCAAACTGTAGAATACTTTTCATATTGTCTCGCTTTTGTATCCTTTTAATATTATCTTCGTTTAATGAGTGCTTTCAATTGCAATCTTCGATTTTATACTTCACATGATTGGTTCGTCTGCACCTTGTCCCACGATTGTATTAAAGTTATGGATGAGGTCGACCTCAGAACGCCGACGCGCACGGATAGATATCGTTTGGTGTATGGAACATCCTCCTACATGCCCGTAAAATATTGCCTATATCAGCAATGATGCCCGACGAAGAATTTCGGCGTTCACCGATAAAGACTATTACATTTCTATACTTGAGCCGACACTCAGTTCCGTCATTGCAATTGAACCTACATACTATAGGTTTGCATATTGAACATAAGCCGTTGATAACAGGTCTTGACTGGCCCAAAGAACATGCAGAAAATCAGCAATGGTTGAGTGCAGGACGTAAACGGACTGCACTTCATTTTTAACCTGATAAGGCTGACATAGCCAGAATGACCGCTACAACGCTTCAAGGAGTGATAGTGTCAGCTGTAGTTATTAAGCAGGTCTCAAACGACAAGCGTAGTTATTCAGGGTTGTATACTGTGTACGTTTACAACCAACTCAATGGCTGCGAGATCGATTAAAACGATTAGTGACTCTTGCCCCATTAAAAGCGGTTACGCTATCGACATAAATATTGCCAGCTGTGGTTGGTATAATAACACTCATTTTGTGATGGGATTTCTATGGCGAGACAGAGATATGATCTCACAAACAACCCAAACATAAACGGGTATGAACCCGCTGCCACGAACAGTTAAATCATCTATTTCAAATATCTATAATGTTGGGCAATGATCCAACTGTTGCCTGTTGGTGGGATTCGGTGGGTTAATCCTAGATACATTGATATACAAAACATGTACACTATTACATCAGCAGCCACTTTGGAAACGTCTTTGAAGTTGATATAGAATATCAGCAACATTTATATGATGTACATAACGATTATCTACTGGCACCAGCATCTTTGTCTGTGCCTGGTAACTGTTTGTTCTTATATCATTGCGTGGTCGTTGATTTAGCCGCAAGTAAATGTACTCAATGGACAAAACTAATAGCAAGTCTTAGGACCAAACACTGTTATGTATTACATGTTCAAAATCTCCAACATCAAGTGATTAGATTTCGCGAGGACGCTTGGATCGTACCGTATATAAACATCACGAGCAATCTGCGCATAGCAGCTTAAATGACTTTGAGAAAAACTTGTTCACGCTCATAAAAATGCTGTTTCAGCGAACGAATCCGAGTCGATCTTGTCCCTGATATTGAAGAAGATAAGCTTCGAAAACTGGTTGCCAACCTGGCCATTGAATCCTGAATGATATATGACCTTCGAACACAGATATATGTCGGATCGTTAGCAATTGACTGGTCAAAGATGCTGATATACCACAGTTATTATCACAAGATCAATGCGTTTTACCGCGATCGGGTAAAGATCCTTTGCACAGACAGTGACTCGCTGCACTTGCATATTACAACCAATGATGTGTACGCCTACATGGCTGAACCATATTTGGTAAATGCATTTTAAACCATCGATTATACGAAAGAACATTCGTTGTTTAGTAACGCCAAATGAAAGGTTATTGGTAAGTCCCGGGTAAACCATTCGATGAGTATGTGGGACTGCGCCCTAAGATGTAATGGATTATTGTTGGTGGCTCAAAAACATGAAAAAGGCATATTTTGTTCACGAGGTATTGTGCAGAGAGGATCTCATGGACGTGTAATGTCTTCGAGACTGACATGAAATTATAAAAGATGACACGGTGTCAGAGACATCGCATTAGGAGCCTACCGATGCACTAAAGAGTGTTTGAACCGGTTTGTTACCAAGTTATGGATACACCCCGCTAAATTACCAACTACGCTTGTGACCATTACGTTGTTGTGAATCAACACATGCTGACACATGAACGTGGTTTTGGTTGGTCCGATTACGCAGCTAGGACATCCAGCTCATCTCGCACAAATACTTGGTTCTTTGGCTTTGCCTCCCATGGTTGAAATTCTTTTTTGTCTGCAATCCCAAAACAGTAACGGTTTAGTTTTCTTGGAGTGTCAATCAGTTAGGACACAGCAAAATACATCGATAGTCCATATAGGGTCAGTCTCCTCTGCGGGTCCGGGGTTGTAGAATTGGCCCGACGTGTCTCACTACGTGTCCTAATAGGCGACTAAGTAGAGACGGGGAGGAAAGGATTCAGGGAGTTGAGCAAGAGGCTTTCCGATGCAATCCACTACTTTGGCCTCTACTTCTTCTAGACGGGTGGTCGGGATGGTACTAATGACCCTATTCAGCATGTTACATCTATATTAATCAAGATCGCAGAGGAATCCATTCCTAAGTCCTCACCGAACTGTAAAAGAACCCTAAAACCTTGGGTCACTAAGGAATGTAATGAAGCCAGTAGACAAGGCCGAGAAGCTTTAACAATCGTTCGACACCCGAAAACTTAAGTACATATCGTATTCTCCGGGCCAAAGCTCGCCGCACAATCAAAGAAAGTGAACGAGCATCAGGGAAGAAATATAATTCTTCTTTAAACTCTCGTTCCTCGATTACGAAAGTTTGGGATAATATTCATAAAATAAACGGAAAGAGAAAACACAGTTCTCTCCGACATCTGCAACTTAACAATGACACTTTTAGTTCAAAACGAGACATAGCAAATATTCTTGCTGACAGTTTCTCTAAAAATTCCTCATCATCTAATTATTCAGAAGGCTTATGAAGATTAAAAACTCAAAAAGAAAAGTCACGTTTGAAATTCACATCCAACAACTCAGAAACTTATAACCAACTGTTTTCACTACTGGAGCTTACGGAGGCTTTAGACAAGGCCCGTGATACATCCACGGGGCCTGACGAAATGCATTACCAATTTTTGAAACACCTTCCAGTATCATGATTAACATCTCTTTAGAAAATCTTCAATGATTTTTGAATTACTGGACATGTACCTAAGAGTTGGAAAAGAAACAACAGTAATACCAGTTCCCAAACCAGGTAAAGATAGCGCAGACTCTGCCAACTACCGACCTATTGCACTCACAAATTGTGTGTGCAAACGATGGTACGAATGATTAATTCTCGGCTTGTATGGTACCTGGTAACTAACAATTTTAATCTCCTTTCCAAAGTGGCTTTCGATATGGCCTGAGCACCAATGATCATCTGGTTAGACTGCAAACATTTATCGAGAAGAAACATTTATTAGCGGTTTTCTTTGATTTAGAAAAGGCCTATGATACGACATGGAAGTACGGGATACTAAAATGACCTGCACGATCTGGCTCTAAAAGGCCGTCTGCCCTCATTCATATCAAACTTTCTCTCAGACAGAGAATTCAAGCTACGAGTTGGCTGTACCCTCTCAGATCTGCACGAGCAAGAGATGGGTGTGTCCCAGGCAGTATTTTATCTGTGACGCTTTTCAACATCAAAATCAATAGCATCACCAAGTGTTTAGCTCTTGGTGTGGACTGCTCGTTATATGTTGATGATTTTCTAATATGTTATCGATCAAAGCACATGCATACAATTATTCCACACCTAAAGATCTTGAAAGCTAAATGCTTAAAATCTCTAGATCTATTTAAAGTAGTAGTGTACACTGACTGGGGTGCTGATAGAAAAATCATCTATATAGAACGTTTATTCGCTCCAAACGGGACTATTGTTGCTTTGTTTATGGTTCAGTTAGAAAGTCATACTAGAAAATGCTTGATCCAATTCATCATCAAGGAATAAGACTCGCTTTAGGAGCATTTAAGACATCTCCGTGTGAAAGCCTCCTCGCTGAAGCGAACGAACCACCTTTATCACATCGTAGGGAAATGCTTTCCACACAGTATGTTCTCAAATTAAGATCAAACCCTCTGAACCCTGCCTTCTCGGCTGTTTTTCAACCCAAATACAAAGCCTTATACGAAAATAAACCAAATTCAGAAAACGTCCATCTCCGAAACACTGGCTACTCAAACAACCAAAAGTACTTTTTACGCTACACGATAGAAAGAAATCCGAGACAAACCCTTCCATCTTCCACAACTCTTATCATGAACTACTCTCCGAATTTAAAAACTATACAAGAATTTATACCGACGGATCAAAGGATGAGGAAAAGGCTGATGCAGCCTTCTTTAGTGGAAAACACACAAGTTCGCTTACCAAATGGCACATCAATTTGTTTCAGCCGAAATCAGAACAATAGAACTTGCTCTGCAATATATCGAAAATAAACGCATTTTAAACAGCAGCATCTTCTCTGATTCCCTATCAGTACTTCAGTCACTGCACAATAGAAAATTGGAGAATCCATTGTTGACCAATCTTTTCGCTGAGCATAGTAAGCTGAGTACCTCGCACAATATCGTATACTGTTGGTTACCTAACCATGTTGGTATTAAAGGTAATGAAAATGCAGATCGCGCTGTAAAATGGCCCTTTTCCAATAACCATCTGACTTTAAAATACCATATAATGATTTTAAACCTAGTATCAAAGAGACTTTACGTCAGAAGTAGCAGGCATCATGGAATGATGCAGTGAATACTAAACTTCATGCCATCAAACCAATCCTAGGAGAATGGACTCCTTCCTACAGAGCTATGCGTAGGGAGTAGGTAGTCATTGCAAGAATTCGAATTGGTTATACGCATATAACCCACGCCCACATACTAAAAGGTGAAGACCCACCAAAGTGCGTTTCTTGCAATGAACCATTCACTGTTAAACATTTTATGATAGAGTGTTTTGACCTGCAACCTACGCGCAATCAGTATTACAATGTGCATGACATGAAGGAACTCTTTGATACAATAAACCTCACTTGTATTATATAATTCTTGAAAGCAGTGAACATTTACTCTAAGTATAACTTTTATGCCATCAACTTGAGCATTTTTATGTAATGTACTTTCCGTCCATTATCTTCAATAACTTTTGATCTGCCTTTATTAACATATACCATTTAGATCGGGAAGACTTATTTATTACCGTTACCATTTTATCGTTTTTTTTTTTAGTTTTAATATCGTTGGTCGATATAAAACATTTTATATTTCATATGACCTTTTGTATGGCGCTAAATAGCCTAACAGTACTGGTGCGCCGTTAAAAACAAACAAACAAACAGACACACAGGGTCAGTAGTACATCATTGTCCACCATCTACCTCTCCAGGTGCATACAGATACCGAATAAACTTGTCTCTGTGAGTCTGAAATGGTGGCGGTTGTGAGATCATTTTCAGCGTAAATGCAACAGACTCTTGTCGTATCGTATTAGCTAATTTTCCTCAAATCATGCGTGTAATTTCATTATTGAATGATGTCTTAGCCATTCCTGAGACTTCTCCAGGCGTGTAACCCCCACGAGTTCTAGTTCGATATTGTCCCGCACTCAAGACATTTCATCAACAATTCCTGTCTAAAATGATATCCGAATAATAATTGTGTAAATGCGATATTAAATCGTTTCAGAATAGCTTGGTCAGTAGGTATATTAGCATGTCCACCACGAACTCGAACATGAACTCTTTGAACAACACCGCCTCAACAGTTACGAATCCTTTAGCAGGATCCCCCTGTAATTATCGTTACCATGTTAATGGTGAATGTTTATAAATGCGTTCTAATGTATCTGCAACACATGCAGAATCTTCTGACATCAACGGCTCATTCTCTTTGTATCTACTTGCAACGTCAACAATGGTTGGCGTATACTTGTATAATGTACGATCGACTCTTCCGATCATGCACACGATAATGTGGAAGAAATAATAAATACATCGGCCTAATGAAAACTCATCATGCGTTTGAATATCAAGCCAGCTAGGGGAAGTCCTTCTTGGTACTGGTAAGTAAATTTGTCACATTGCTTGTTCGGCGAACTATGCTCGAGCAAACCGATGAGTGATCATTTCCGCACTTGCTAACCTTTCCACGGCAGCTTCATCTATTCAGTACACATTCAAACTGTAGAATACTTTTCATATTGTCTCGCTTTTGTATCCTTTTAATATTATCTTCGTTTAATGAGTGCTTTCAATTGCAATCTTGGATTTTATACTTCACATGATTGGTTCGTCTGCACCTTGTCCCACGATTGTATTAAAGTTATGGATGAGGTCGACCTCAGAACGCCGACGCGCACGGATAGATATCGTTTGGTGTATGGAACATCCTCCTACATGCCCGTAAAATATTGCCTATTTCAGCAATGATGCCCGACGAAGAATTTCGGCGTTCACCGATAAAGACTATTACATTTCTATACTTGAGCCGACACTCAGTTCCGTCATTGCAATTGAACCTACATACTATAGGTTTGCATGTTGAACATAAGCCGTTGATAACAGGTCTTGACTGGCCCAAAGAACATGCAGAAAATCAGCAATGGTTGAGTGCAGGACGTAAACGGACTGCACTTCATTTTTAACCTGATAAGGCTGACATAGCCAGAATGACCGCTACAACGCTTCAAGGAGTGATAGTGTCAGCTGTAGTTATTAAGCAGGTCTCAAACGACAAGCGTAGTTATTCAGGGTTGTATACTGTGTGCGTTTACAACCAACTCAATGGCTGCGAGATCGATTAAAACGATTAGTGACTCTTGCCCCATTAAAAGCGGTTACGCTATCGACATAAATATTGCCAGCTGTGGTTGGTATAATAACACTCATTTTGTGATGGGATTTCTATGGCGAGACAGAGATATGATCTCACAAACAACCCAAACATAAACGGGTATGAACCCGCTGCCACGAACAGTTAAATCATCTATTTCAAATATCTATAATGTTGGGCAATGATCCAACTGTTGCCTGTTGGTGGGATTCGGTGGGTTAATCCTAGATACATTGATATACAAAACATGTACACTATTACATCAGCAGCCACTTTGGAAACGTCTTTGAAGTTGATATAGAATATCAGCAACATTTATATGATGTACATAACGATTATCTACTGGCACCAGCATCTTTGTCTGTGCCTGGTAACTGTTTGTTCTTATATCATTGCGTGGTCGTTGATTTAGCCGCAAGTAAATGTACTCAATGGACAAAACTAATAGCAAGTCTTAGGACCAAACACTGTTATGTATTACATGTTCAAAATCTCCAACATCAAGTGATTAGATTTCGCGAGGACGCTTGGATCGCACCGTATATAAACATCACGAGCAATCTGCGCATAGCAGCTTAAATGACTTTGAGAAAAACTTGTTCACGCTCATAAAAATGCTGTTTCAGCGAACGAATCCGAGTCGATCTTGTCCCTGATATTGAAGAAGATAAGCTTCGAAAACTGGTTGCCAACCTGGCCATTGAATCCTGAATGATATATGACCTTCGAACACAGATATATGTCGGATCGTTAGCAATTGACTGGTCAAAGATGCTGATATACCACAGTTATTATCACAAGATCAATGCGTTTTACCGCGATCGGGTAAAGATCCTTTGCACAGACAGTGACTCGCTGCACTTGCATATTACAACCAATGATGTGTACGCCTACATGGCTGAACCATATTTGGTAAATGCATTTTAAACCATCGATTATACGAAAGAACATTCGTTGTTTAGTAACGCCAAATGAAAGGTTATTGGTAAGTCCCGGGTAAACCATTCGATGAGTATGTGGGACTGCGCCCTAAGATGTAATGGATTATTGTTGGTGGCTCAAAAACATGAAAAAGGCATATTTTGTTCACGAGGTATTGTGCAGAGAGGATCTCATGGACGTATAATGTCTTCGAGACTGACATGAAATTATAAAAGATGACACGGTGTCAGAGACATCGCATTAGGAGCCTACCGATGCACTAAAGAGTGTTTGAACCGGTTTGTTACCAAGTTATGGATACACCCCGCTAAATTACCAACTACGCTTGTGACCATTACGTTGTTGTGAATCAACACATGCTGACACATGAACGTGGTTTTGGTTGGTCCGATTACGCAGCTAGGACATCCAGCTCATCTCGCACAAATACTTGGTTTTTTGGCTTTGCCTCCCATGGTTGAAATTCTTTTTTGTCTGCAATCCCAAAACAGTAACGGTTTAGTTTTCTTGGAGTGTCAATCAGTTAGGACACAGCAAAATACATCGATAGTCCATATAGGGTCAGTCTCCTCTGCGGGTCCGGGGTTGTAGAATTGGCCCGACGTGTCTCACTACGTGTCCTAATAGGCGACTAAGTAGAGACGGGGAGGAAAGGATTCAGGGAGTTGAGCAAGAGGCTTTCCGATGCAATCCACTACTTTGGCCTCTACTTCTTCTAGACGGGTGGTCGGGATGGTACTAATGACCCTATTCAGCATGTTACATCTATATTAATCAAGATCGCAGAGGAATCCATTCCTAAGTCCTCACCGAACTGTAAAAGAACCCTAAAACCTTGGGTCACTAAGGAATGTAATGAAGCCAGTAGACAAGGCCGAGAAGCTTTAACAATCGTTCGACACCCGAAAACTTAAGTACATATCGTATTCTCCGGGCCAAAGCTCGCCGCACAATCAAAGAAAGTGAACGAGCATCAGGGAAGAAATATAATTCTTCTTTAAACTCTCGTTCCTCGATTACGAAAGTTTGGGATAATATTCATAAAATAAACGGAAAGAGAAAACACAGTTCTCTCCGACATCTGCAACTTAACAATGACACTTTTAGTTCAAAACGAGACATAGCAAATATTCTTGCTGACAGTTTCTCTAAAAATTCCTCATCATCTAATTATTCAGAAGGCTTATGAAGATTAAAAACTCAAAAAGAAAAGTCACGTTTGAAATTCACATCCAACAACTCAGAAACTTATAACCAACTGTTTTCACTACTGGAGCTTACGGAGGCTTTAGACAAGGCCCGTGATACATCCACGGGGCCTGACGAAATGCATTACCAATTTTTGAAACACCTTCCAGTATCATGATTAACATCTCTTTAGAAAATCTTCAATGATTTTTGAATTACTGGACATGTACCTAAGAGTTGGAAAAGAAACAACAGTAATACCAGTTCCCAAACCAGATAAAGATAGCGCAGACCCTGCCAACTACCGACCTATTGCACTCACAAATTGTGTGTGCAAACGATGGTACGAATGATTAATTCTCGGCTTGTATGGTACCTGGTAACTAACAATTTTAATCTCCTTTCCAAAGTGGCTTTCGATATGGCCTGAGCACCAATGATCATCTGGTTAGACTGCAAACATTTATCGAGAAGAAACATTTATTAGCGGTTTTCTTTGATTTAGAAAAGGCCTATGATACGACATGGAAGTACGGGATACTAAAATGACCTGCACGATCTGGCTCTAAAAGGCCGTCTGCCCTCATTCATATCAAACTTTCTCTCAGACAGAGAATTCAAGCTACGAGTTGGCTGTACCCTCTCAGATCTGCACGAGCAAGAGA
>JAPYKE020000456.1:0-180779 GCA_028554795.2 Sinohyriopsis cumingii
CACGCCATTTTCTTTCGAAAGTTATGTCGAGCGCGCGACTAAGTTCAAATGTATCTGGGCGGAGTTATATGCGCTGTAATTATGTTGGTTTGTACAATGATGAATATATGCTTGTGTATTTAGTTTGGCATGCGGCATACATTCAGTTACATTGTTTATTGTGGTGTATTGTAGTGTAATTAAGCCGTAGGTAGAATATAAAAAATAGCATATAATAAAAAGGTTACAGCAAATTTATGGGAAAAAATGAACTTGTTTTGTCCGATGGATATACTGCATTCCCAAGGTCGTGCAGTATTCCATCCAAAAACTCGTTCATATTTTCCCATACAAATGCAGTAACCTAGAAATGTATTTCCCATTTCCAGCTGTATATTATTGTACAGTCTGTATTGTACGTGTTTTTAGTGAACGTTTTAGTTTGTACGTTTAATTGTATCTCCCTTTTCTGCTGTATTGTATTGCTATAAACAGTATAGAACGTGTTTGCATGGAACGTCTTAGTATATACGATTCAATTTAACTCCCTTTCATAACATTTATGGATTTATATCAAATAAAGAGTAAGTATTTACTTAGAAAATCTTAATCTATGATAATAAATTGTTCGCCCTCTTCCTTTTTTATCTTATTAATATAAACTGTACAGTAAGTGTTCATTCAGAACATCAAAGTCAGTGTGACAAAATTTTTCTCCTTTTCCAGCTTTTTTTATTTTTTAAACTGTATATTAGGTTTTTGTTTAAAACATGTTAATCGATAACATTAAATTTATCTGCCTTTTCCTAGTCTATTTTATTACTATAAGCTGTTAATTAAGGGTTTGCTAAGTGCCTCTTAATGTATAATTTTAATTTTATCTACCTCTTCCTTCTCTATTTTAAATATAAAATGCACATTACGTAAATGCTTAAAACATCATAATTTCTAATATTTAATTTATCTTCCTTTTACTCGTGTATCTTGTTATTGACGTCTGTATAGTACGTGCTTGCTTTAACATCTTAAAGATCTTAAACTATTAGTTTAACTTGATTTCCCTTTATCTAGTTGTATATTATTAATATAAACTGTACAAGAAGTGCTTGGTCAGAACATCTGAGTCTATAAAATTAATTTTACCAACCGCTTCGTGCTATAAATTATTAACACAATCTGTATTGTATATCTTAGCCTTGAACATCATATTTTTTAAGTTTTTCTACTGTATTTTATAAATTCTACTGTACGTCTTTGTTATAACATCATCCTCTGTTAGCTAAAATGTGTCCCATTTTTCCTTCTTTATATTTTTACTATAAAGTATATAGTATTAATTTTTAGAACATCTTCATCTATAATAGTGCATTTACCTCCCTTATCCTACTATATTGAATTTCTACTGGCTGTATTGTACGTCCTTCCATAGAACATATTCTTCTATAATAGTACATTTACCTTTTTTCCTACTATATTGTATTACTACTGGCTGTACTGTACGTCCTTCCATATAACATCTTAATCTATAATATATTTTTTATCCCTTTTCCGGCTGTATCGTACGTGGTTGCTTAAAACACCTTAGTCTATATTCTTTAATTTATCGCTATTTACCTGCTGTATCTTATTTCCATAAACTGTATCGTACGTGTTTGCTAAGTTTAATTTAATCTCCCTTTCTCTGGTGTATTTTATTAACCTAATCTGTATAGTAAATGTTTGCATAACATATCTTAATGGATATGATTTAAGTTAAGCAGCGGGGTGGGCGAAGAGACTCTAATAGGTTTACCCTGGAATTCTCATACCCTCGAATTGTAAAAAAAAAAATTATACCCTGGAATTGTCATACCTAGAATTGTAAAAAAAAATATTAATGATTGGTATCAAGTCGGAGTCGGCCCTCCCTGCTGCTGTTCATTTCATGCAAATATTTTATCAAGTCCGATTCGATATCTTGTTCGAGGATCATGTAGATGTATCGTCTTCTATAAATTAAAATTATTATTATAATAATAATGACAGATATTGAATCTTCAGGGAAATGTTAGAAAAACCGATGAAACTATCAATACAGTTGTCTGGCACTCCAAATAATATTAGTACAAAACTCGCTGATACCAAGAATAACCTTGAAACGTTCGAAGGAATTCGAGTGCTGATTCCTGGAATTATTTAAAAAGAACTGGTCTTATTAAAATTCCATCGGGAATCACAGGTCAGCAATATCGTATCCACGATATCATCGGGATCTGCAACATGCGAATCTGGTTTAATTTTTTCGCTAGGTAAAATCAATGAATTATTCAAAGAAATTAGTCAAGAGCATATACAACAACTACAGCTGCTACAACAGTATTTTCAAGAGTGTATCTTTAATGTAGCAAGTTCATGTAGCGAGATTATCAAACATGTAGAAATATTAAATCAGCTCGCATCCGACAGGGAATATATTCACCAGCGATTAATTCAGGCAGTAATTGATACTAAAGAAATAGACAATAAACAAAACTTTTTAGACGCGTATTCGCCGACAGAGGCGTCGCTGCCAAAATTTAAATTTCCCGATTATAACGCACCATAATTAAGAAAATCCGTCAATGATGTCATTGAAGAGTTATTTCCTGAAATACTAGCCGCGTGGAGAAAAACACTAGCTGCGACAAATATCCTTAGACATAATAATTATCCCTCCGGGTTCGGTAGACATATATCCCGTAGAAACCGTAAATATAGCATCCGTAGTCGCAGTCAATCTCGGTTGGGATATCATCGACGGCAGTTACAGCACTGACACGGCAATATCAAATTAAGCTCAGCAAGGATTCATAAATACATAAAGAATGAATACTGGATCTAAGAAATGAAGTACTATTTATTAATTTACTTGTAAAATCGTGAAGAAAAAATATTATTTTTTCACTGGACTTATTTTTTGTATGATTTTGACTAGTAAATAAGATATAAATCCAACAATTTGCACGATTTGACTACTAAATACCATATTAGAAAAAAGAAAATTGACTGATTTGCACGATTTTGACTAGTAAATACCGTGATTTTTCAGTATAAAAAAATTCAAAAAATGATATTCAGCAAAATAAATTAATAAATGGTTCAGTCAAATTATTGTTCGTCATTATCTAACATTTTTCTTAATTGTCTCACACGAATATTAATTATCCTCTTTGCTTCGTATTCGTGGGATAATACTGATCTAATATTTTCGATTTGTGTTTCATCTACGATAGCCATTAATTTATATATAGCTGTTTGAAATTTCTTTATAAATCAGTATTCCACTGGTATAATATATGTCCTTCGTGTTTATTCTGTACTAGTGTTTCAAAATCAGAAACAATTTTTTCAATGATTAATTCATCAGATATTTGTATTCCATTAATTTTTATTTTTTCAATAGCATAAATTATATCATTGATATTTCATTGTTCCTTCTACTAAATATTTTATTTCTAAGTAATCAATGGTCATTGATGATATTTCTTTAGTAAAAAAATAAATAAGATGATTTTTATACTCATTGATAGTATTTGAACATGATTTTTGTTTATATTTCTTCGAATACGCTGATTTGTACATGTTCGAAGCTACTCTCTGTACTGATTTTGTACAAATATCAAAATAATTACCAGCCGAATACATTGATTGAAATATTATTTCTTCGTTAGTTTCTGTATTTGTGGATTTAATCGCTTTAATGATTTAATGAGTCAATGAACCAACCAATTAGCCATTTGCATTGATTCATTATTATATTAAATATTTGTCTGAAATATAATATGAATATGTTTGATCTTGATGATGTTGAACATGATTTAACTGATGTTAATAATGCCAAAAAAGAGTTTTATGACGATGGAGCATCTCATGTGTGGTCTACATGGAAAATTATAAACACTGAAGATGTTATTACTAATACAATGAATGATGCACGTGCGAAAACAATCATCGATTATATCGGTGTTCACCACCGTAATGAGAAATTTATCTTGAGAATAAAATTCATCGCGATGATGACAGACACTGATATATGGATTATTCGTGATAAACGTGATCCTGTAGTTGGTGGGAAAAAATGTTATTCTAAATGGTGATTCTAAACCGGTCTATTAACTGGCATTGACAAACCGTATTACGAGCGATCGTATCCTGTAACTGCAGTTGTTTATGGAATTTATTAGCTAAATAATACGCCTAATGTTAGAGATCCTACTCCGATGAAAATTTCTTCATTAAATTGTGTAGCCGAGCGAGTAATGAAATATTTTGCAAATCCGAAGCGTGTAGAAGGTTTAACAAATTTACGACGAGAAAAAATGACCAAATGGGCTGAACCAATCGCGGATAAAGGAGCATCAATAAATGATGTTGCTGAGTTCTCGAGTAAATTAAAATTTCCCATGGTAGTAAAAACCCTATCGGGAGAAATTTTATACGAATCAATAAATAAATCAAGAAGAACACCGATTATGATCATTGATCATAATGCCCACGCGTGGACGTCCGCGGTAACAACATTTCCACAAAAACGTGTTGTGAAATTTTATTCGTCATAATTCCCTGGGAATAATTTTAATTTTATTTACGAAATAAGTAAATCCGATTCAGTTTCAGTATGGTTGTTTAAGAGCTCTGAAAATGAATATGATCAATTTGTAAGACCTAACGGTGATTTATACAAAAATGAATCCTTACATACGGAGATTAAAAAAACTCGCAGAAAAATATTCTATGAATGCTGAACAATTATTAATTAATTGTTTTACGGTTCCATCGGTTGCTGTTCATTCTGCTCGAGACAAAAACTCGTGGAAACTAACACCTGTTGAATTTCTCGAGAATGTCCAACACAGTTGTATCGAATATGGACACGGTGGTTTGTGGAATACCAAATATGATTACAACAATATGATATCAGTATATATGGTCGCGTGTTATCCAGGATATTTTCTAGGAATGGGTGAATGCGCTGAATATTTTTAAAAAATCGGACATCCTGCAAACGAGATGACACGAGTATCAATTAATGGTCCGTTACCTGATTTTCCATTGACATGATTTGCTCGTGTAGCATCATTTGATCTTCACAGGATTTGTTATATTTGGTTTGGTAGACATTTCTGAGAAAAACGCTGGGTGTCAATTGCATTATTGAGATATATGATTGGCAAAAATAATTGGTAAATTCACTCAAGGTGGAGCATACGATCACCGACGGCATCATTCACGATTGATTATGGATGATTCTGAATTAGATTGTATAATCGCTGATACCGCTGCGAGAAAAATATTTTGTAATCGTAAAATATTTACTTATCAGATGGAGAAACAAAAATAGGAACAGCTATTAGTTACGTTGATGGAAAATCTCCTCAATATACACATTTAAGATCTTCAATGCTGGCTTATGTTTCTATAAATGTATTATCGATGATAAATAGATTTCCTCGTGACGCAGTTAGAGTTGCTACGGATTCGTTTTATATCGATAAAAAACATTCAATGTTGTTAGATCGTTTCGTGAGCACCGATGAATCATGGGGTTCATGGAGAATCAAAAAGGAGAATATACTCGATTATTGTGAATCAGCGGATGTTACGATTAAGGATAATTATTATCGCGATGAAATATTAGAAATGTCGTTAGAACCATCCGTGTACGATCCAGCATCTAGACATAGAACAGTTTACTTGAATGGGCTAGGTAGTTCTGGTAAAACAACACGAGTAATAACATTATTTCAGAATTATGATATGATCGTATGAACACCAACACACAGATTCGCGCGAGAGATAAAAAAACGAGGAGGCAATTCGTGTACTTGTCATAGCTTTTTAAAATACAGCGGTGGTGCATGGACTCCTGATCGAATGGGAGAAAAATATATTCAAAAGGTTATTATTTGGGATGAAATATGTACTGTGTCGTTGGAAGTATTAAAAACATTTATTGATTGGTTATTATTGAAAATCACAGCTGTAGTCATGTGCGGCGATCACGGTCAACCACATCCTATCGACGGAGTATCTCCACATGATTGGCTAAAGAATTTTGTTGATTATTGCGAAGAAATAAATGACGATCACAGATCACTTGATGCAAAATTAAGTGAGTTAAAAGAATTAATCACACTACAACCGAATAAAATTCAGTGCATGGTAATGCGCGGGGTAATTTTAGGAACACCCATGAAGACTTTTTACAATCGTGGAAACATAATGATTTGATAGTTGCAAGTAGAAAAATAGTCAGAGACACACTTCAATAGTATGTATTTCTTCATGATCGCATTGATTGGTTTCATATTTATTGCTCGGGTTGTTTCATTATTGAATGCGGCTATAACATTTGGTAATCTTTCAGCCCGTTCCTGAGATCTCATATCCTAAATAAATTCCCTTGCATATTGATATCCGAATAACCGCTCAGCGAGTGTTCGATTAAATCTTTCAACAATTGCCTGATCATTATGAATTCCGGTGTGTCCTCGTCGTATTTTAACATTATGTTGTTTCATTAATAATCATACTGCATCTAGAAATTCTCTACCAGGATCAGTTTGTAACAACTTTGGCCATTGTAGATACCCTCGTTGATAAATTCTTTGAAATGCATCTGCTACCTCAACTGCAGTTTTGGTTGATAATGGTTCTACTTCTTTATATCTACTTGCAATATCAACTATTGTTAGTACATATTTGTATGTTTTTTGATCAATAATATCATGCGGTAAAACATAATATCAGCTTAATGAACCTCATTAGGAACACTAACATCAAAATGTGCAAATTGAATTCGTTTAGGCGGTGGTAGTTAAATTTGCCTTATTGGCTGTATGGATAACCATAACTTAGCAGTAGAATTTTTTACTTTCGCTGCTTTAGCAAGTTTATTAATTGCTGTTTTACCCTTCCAAAATCCAATTTGGGAATACTAAATTGATTCCATTTTTTATATATTACCAGCACCTAATGTTAATTTACCTTTCATCGCGGATTTTATTAACCAATTTTTCGTTGAAGGATTTATCAAGAATAGAATCTAATGCATGAATCAAATTCACATCCGCGAGATGTCTCTGTTGCAGATCATTACTTCGATAAGCAATATCATGAGTAAGACACGCCTCATCGATAGCATTTATTGGTTCTTCACCTGAATTTGGTTGATCATGTTTGTCAAGTCTAATATCAAGTCGGGTTCCGAACCACAATAACTATATCATGGAAGATCTTTTTTCTCCTGGATATTTAGCCCAGGGAATTCCTGGTAATTTTGCTAATTTTGCTGCAATGTCACCTCCTGTTTTGGGGGTTTTTTTTTGTTTCTTTGTTTTTTAAAACTGACTTTGTCCCTGACTTATTAGTAGAAATAAATCTAAATTTCTTTGTACCACACCGAGCACATTTACCCGTAGCAGCTGATCTATTATTTTTTGTTGTAACCGTAGTTAGATCAATTGGTGGAGTGAGGGTCTTACATTTTACACAATATAAATCCATAAGTATAATTATATCATGAATGTAATTGATTTTTGCCGCGACCAAAACAAAAATAACCAGTTAAACATCATGCCGCATTACCAAATTATATTAGAATGATTATGATAGGTCCATCTGGTAGTGGAAAAACACAGTTGTTGCTTAATTTGATAATGAGATGGTTAAAATGGGACAAATTATATTTAGTAGCACCATCAGTTGATGATCAGCGATGCTATGAAGTACTTAAGGATTTTAATGACAATGCAAGACTGTTAAATGATCACAATGTTGATATTATCGAATTTATCACTGATATTAATGAAGCGCCATCAGTTGATTCTATTGATGGAATTATTAATAATTTAGTCGTGTACGATGATGTGATGTTAGACAAACAATCAAATCCAGCTAGGATATTTTCTCGAGGTAGACATAAAACACTGATGTTATTTATGTTACTCAGCGATACACACATATTCCAAAGGTAATTAGAAATAATTGTATTGTTCTAGCTGTATTTAATAGAGCTGACACACACACGCTGAGAAATATTCATCAAACTTGGTGCAGCGGTGACATGGATATAATTAAATTCAGAAATCTATTCATTCAAGCTCAGTTTTTTTTTTACAATTCTAGGTATGACAATTCCAGGGTATATTTTTTTTTTTGACAATTCCAGGGTATGACAATTCCAGGGTAAACCTTATAGAGTCTGTTCGCCATCCCTGTTGCTTAAATTATCTCCCCTTCCCTGCTGTATCTTTATGCTATATACTGTATAGTACGTGTTTGCTTAAAATATATATAAGTTTAATTTATTCTCCCTTTTCCTGCTGTACTTTATTGCTATAAGCTGTATACAGTGTGTTTGCTTAGAACATCTTAATCTATAATATTACATTTATATTCCATTTGCTCATGCATCTTATAACTATAAAATGTATGGCACGTGTTAATTTAGTACATCAGAATCTATTTGATAAAATGTATCTTCCTTTTCCAGCTGTATTTTATTCCTAAAATCTATATAGTATGTGTTTCTTTTAAACATCTCTTTTCTGCTGTAACTTATTAACATAACATGTTTTGTACGCTTTTGCCTAGAACTGCTTAATATTTACGATTGAATTTATTTCATTTTCCAGCTGCATTTTCTAACTATAAGCTGTAGAGTACTTGTTCGTTTACTTAATCAATAATATTAAATTTATCTCCCTTTTCCTACTGTGTTTTACTAATATAAACTGTATAGAAGAAGACATTAATTCATACTTTTTATGTTATCTCCCTTGTCGTGATCTATCATATTATTATCATCTGTATAGTTCGTGCTTTCTTTGAACATCTTATTATATAAGTTTAATTGTATCTGCATTGTTCTACTTTATTTGATTACTACAAACTGTATAATACAGGCTTGCGTAGAACATCTTCATCTATAATATAAAGTGTGTCTCCATTTTCCTCGTGTATCCTATTACTATAAAACGTATAATACGTGTTTGTTTAGAACCTCTTAATCTTTATGAATTAATTGATCTCCCTTTTCATACTCTATTTTATCACTATCAAATGTAATGTAAGTGTCTCGTTTGAACATCTTAATCTATAAGTTTAATTTTATCTCGGTCTTCCTGCTATTTTTTTTACGATTAACTTTATGTTACCTGTTTCCTTAGAACTCCGCGATCTATTTGTTTAAAGTTATGTCAATTTAGGTGTTTTATCTTACAAATGTCAACTGTATTGTACGTGCTTCCTAACAACGTCTTCAGTAATTACTTTAATTTTATCTCTCTTTTCTTGGTGGATTTTATTACAATAAACTGTATAGTAGTTCCTTGCTTAAACATTTTTATCGACATGATTTAAATGATCTCCCATTTCTTTTTGTATATAATTACTATAATCAGAATATTACATGTACTCTTAGAACATTTTAATATATAAAATAAAACTTCCTACTGTATTATTTGTCTGCAAACTGTATAGTAAGTTTTGGCTTTACACATCTTAACACTATATTGTTAAATTTATCTCCAATTTTCTATCAAATTTATACTACGTTTTTGATTACAGCATCTTAATATATACGTTTAACTGTACATCCCTTTCCCTGCTGGATTTTATTGTTGTAAAATGTATAATGCATTTTTTGGTAAGATCGTCATGATGTATAAGATTAAATTTATCTCCCTTTTCCTGCTGTATATTGTTCTATAATATGTATACTCAGTATTTGATTAGAACATCTTAAAATCTAGGATTAAATTATATCCCATTTGCTGCTCTATCTTGTTATTATAAAATGTGTGGTACGTGTTCAATTCCTTATGATTAAATCTATTTTCCTTTTCAACTGCATCCTATCACTATAAGCTGTATAGCACTCGTTTGCTTACAACATCTTAATCTATACAATTAAATGTATCTGCCTATTTCTGCTGTATTATATTGCTATAAAAGGTAAAGTGATCTTGATTAAAACAACTTTACAGCTATGCTTTAATTTATGTCCCTCTCCTTCTGTATTTTGTTGCAATAAACTGTATAGTAATAGTTTGAATAGAAAATCTTAGTTTATAAGTTTAAATTTCCATCCATATACTTGCTGTTTTTAATACTATAAACTGCATATTACGTAAATGTTTAAAACATTTCATCTATATATTTAAGATTATCTCCCTTTTCACGGTGCATTTTATTACTGTAAACTGTATAGAACGTGTTTGCTTAAAACATCTTAATCGATATAATTTAAATTATCTCCCCATATCAGCTGTATCTTATTACTATAATCTGTATAGTATGTGTTGATTGAGACATCTTATCATATAATATTAAATTGATGTCCCTTTTCCTACTGTACTTTTTGACCAAACTGTACGTGTTTGCTTAGAACATCTTATTTTATAACGTTAATTTTATCTTCTTTGTCCTGACAGCTCCAATGGCCTAGAGATTAGAGCGTCCGCCTCGAATGCGGGTGGTTGTGGGTTCGATCCCCCTCCGAGTCATACCAAATGCTTAACAAACCGGTACTAACAGCTGCCTCGCTAGGCGCTCAGCATAAAGAGGTTAGTGTTACGATCTGTCGGCCATGTGTCAGGATAATGTGATTGGGTGCGACATCATGCTAAATGTCTGCAACATGATTCCTTAGTGCTGGACATCACTATAAACTGTCAAACTACAGACATCGTATCGATGTGACTGAACATTTTTAAAGCTACATTAACAGTCAAAATCACGCACACATACACACATCTCCCACAAGAACATATTAATGTATAGTATTAAATTTATCTAATATTTCCTACTGTTTTATTGATATAAACTGTTTAGTACGTGTCTGTTTTGAACATCATAATCTATAACTTTAAATGTATCTCCCTTTAAATGATGTGCCTTATTAATATAAAATGTATAGTACCGCTCTTTTCCTTCTATATCATATAAATATAAACGGTATAGTACATATTCATTTAGTCTTTATGATTAAATTTATCTCCCTTTTCAACTCCAACTGTATAGGACGCGTTTGCTTAAAATATCATATTCTATCAGATGTAATTGTCCTGCTGTAGCTCAGTACTTTAAATTTTAGTACGTGTTTGTTTATACTATATGTATCTATAAGAGTCATTTTATCTCCATTTTCCTGCTGTTTCGCATTACTATAAACTTTACGGTAATACGATAGAAGACAAAAATGTAGACAAAGTTATTGATGAAGATATATTCTAACTGTATCTTATTACTTTAAACTGTATAGTTTGGAACATCTAAATCTGATGTGTCACATTACTATAAACGGTATAATAAGTGTTTCCTTAGATATAATTGAATCCGCCTTTTCCTACTGTATTTTATTACTACAAACTGTATATTTCGTGCTTGGTTAGGACATCTTAATATATAAGTATACTTTTATATCTTTTCCTACTGTATATTATTTATCTAAATAATATAGTACGTGTTTGTGTAGGACCTCTTACTATATTTGATTTAATTATCTCCCCTTTCCTGCTGTATCGTATTATTATTAACTCTATAGTATGTGCTTGCTTAGAACATCTCAAACTATACTATTAAATTGATATTCAGTTTCTTACTGTACCAAATTGCTGTCAAATGTATAGTACGTGCTTCCTTAGAACATCTTGATATATAATATTAAACTTGTTTAAATTTTCTTGCTGTATCTTATTACAATACACTGTATGTTACGTGTTTCATAACATCTTAATCAATAATATAAAATGTATTTCCATTTTCCTGCTTTATACAATGTATATTATTTGATTGCATAGAACATCACTAGCTAAAAATTCAATGTTATGTTCCTTTTCCCTCTTTATCTTATTAATGTAGACTGTATAGTACATGTTTGCTTAAAACATTCTAATCTATGAGATTAAATTTATCTCCCTTTTCCTTCCGTGTTTTCTTACTATAAACTTTGGACATCTTAATGAATATCTTTAACTGCATTTCCCCTTTCTTGCTGAATCGTATAACTATACTGCATAGTACGTGTTTGCATATTTATTTATAATCTTTAATAGCATTTACCTTTTCCTGCTGTATCGTTTTCCTATAAACAGTGTAGTACAATTTGCTTTGAACATCTTCTATAATTGCAAAAATTTATATCATTTACATGCTGTATATGACAACTATAAACTGTACGGTACGTGTTTGTTTAGACCATCTTCATATATAAGTTTTATTATATCAGCAGCAGAGCGGGCGAACACACCTTTTGCTGGAGCGTAATTTTTGAACAAATAAGGCCTCCTACGAAACTGAGAAAATAAAGCCAATAACGCTAAACCAAGGCCTCTAACTGACCGAAATTTTCTATAATTTGGGTTAGGATTTATTTGGTTCATTTTTGGTTGTGGTTAGTGTTTTCTAAAAAGTATGTGCTCGCGTGTACCCAAAGTGACGCTTCATTGAGGTTGGACCCCTCTGTTGCTATAAATAAATCAGTATATCGTCCTCTCATCGAAACATGTTATTAAGGTCTATACGATATCGTGATCGATGATCATGCAAAATTATCATTATAATTCCGCATTTGGGTGACTGTGCTAGGAAAAAAGAATATTTATAATTTAATTATGTCCATGTCTTCTCTAGACCACGTCTGATGAATATTTCGCAGATAATTTACATCAACTCCATTAAATACAAGTAAAATATTGCAGCTATCTCTTATCACTTGTGCTATTTTAGTATATCGCTGAGAAACATACATCACTTCTGAGGTTTTCTGGAAAATATTCCAACTGAATTTGATTGTCTGTCCAGCATTACATAGTCATATACTACTACATTATTAATAAATCCATCAATGTTATGTCCCAATGGGGCTTCATTTATATTAGTAACGAATTCAATAAAATCTTTGCCGTCCTCGTCTAACGTAAGAGTAATAATGACTAGTGTCTAAAGCTGCAATGTATAAATCTATTAATAAATATTAAATTAGACAATTTTTAGGTTTTGTCAGTTCAGGAAACGAATTCAGTCATGGCATTTTGATAGACTGTCGTTGTAAAGGAATCAGATAAAATATAAAATGAAAGTAACAGAATATTCCGTTACATGGAAACAGATGCCATGGGACCACCTACATTCCAAATGTAGGTGAAATGGCTAAAATATCAATGTACTATTATGTCTTCATGGAAAGGGCAACTTTTCAATCCGTTCTGAGGCAATACTGAACATCAGGCAAATTAATTTAGACAAGGTGCGTCCAGCATTTTTATCTTGGGACCCAAACAGATAAAAAGCTTAAGGTTGCAGACCGAATGACCATGCCAATAGATATTTTTTTATATAATTAAATCTGAAAATCAAACACAATTATTACATGACACAAATACAATATTATTATGTGAATATAATAACCTTGTCAAATAGGAGATTGTGACAGGTACTGAAGTCGTCATCAACAATCAATACAGACAATTTGATATGTGATATATAATTAAAAACATAGGCGTTTAACATGATATAAGATCTGAATTCATATGACCCTAAGATAATGAAATATAAAATACCTAGTAAATATATAAAAATATGCATTTCAGAAGTCGAAAATGATGTTTAATATTGTGATTATTATTAATATAATTATAAATATTTTTTAAGTTCAAATGTCGTGTGTTACTATATATATGATAAACTGTGTATTTAAATAGAAAACATTATTTAAAACAAAATAAGTTGGTTTCAATGACCTATGCTGACATGATTATTTTTCAAGGCAGATGGTTGCAATTGATGGAAGATATTTTGAAAAAAAGAATGGTATATTTGCCTTGGCAAGTTTTCGGTATGAACATAACATAAAATCTGATGTTTAAGACACTGACCAATGACATATGGGCGATCTAAATAAGAGGCGAAAGTGATTTCAAGTCTTCAAAAGTGGATATTTTTGTAACCTTTTCCCCACCTATACATCTGTTATGTTTAGGGCGGAAGGGCTAGCGGATGTATATTCTTGCTTGCAATTTAGCAAAGGATTTATATTAGCAATATAAAGCTGCATTTTGTTAAGAACTGTTTAGTACAGTAGGCTCCTTGTCGGGTAGGGTAAGGTTTACTTCAGAACCTGTCTTTTGTTTTGAAATTATTGTGCAAATAATGTAATCTGTATAACTTACCGGATATAACGTCATAACGTTTTATCGTATATGCTCGTGTCATTCATATTACACAGTGCTATATGTGTTTTCAGTTGACGAGAATGACCCGAGTGCCCGGAGCGATCGAGATATTGGAATGATCAGAGTCGTCGTGGTACAAGATGTAAAGATATTAATTGACAGTAGCAGCTGTGATGCTGGACCATATCAGCCGTGGAGCTGAGTAAGATGTTGCTGGTCGAGTAGCTGGTGATCGGGCGTTGCTGACCGAGATTGGTGGCGCTGACTACTTGATTGACTACCAGGAATACTGTCTGCTTGACTGGCCACAGTGACTGGTAGCCGAGTGTGCTGGTGTATGAGTGTGTAACTCTAAATATGTGATCTTTTATTCGCGGGCCAATTGTGGGGCCTTCTAAAATCCAGTGTGTGGTTTGGGACGTTTAAGAAAATTTGTATATCTGTCCCATTTGTATACACTAATTCACTATTTGAGTGAATATATTTTACTATAAGAGTAAAATACAACTATTTCGTTACAACACATCAATCATTACGTTGTGATATCACTGTGAATCATGGACCCCATGTACCTGTACTGTGTAATGTAATTTGTTTGTATTTTCATTATTAAGTCCATGCGTTTTATGTTTATTGATCAAATATGTGGATCATATTCACCCAGATATTAATCATACTTAATTGCTCATTCAAGTCGTTCGTTATGCACATTCTATTTGTATGACGATCAAAAGAGTTATGTTTTAAATCCGAAATCCAACCCGATTATCATGTTACAATAACTAATAAACAGTTTATCGTAATAAGATATATAATGATCAAATTAATCGTTTAGATTAAGATGTTCTCTGCAAACACGTACAGTATAGTTTATAGCAATAACATACAGTACGAAAATGGAGACAAATGTACTATTATACATTAAGATGTTTTTAGGAAATACGTAATATACATATTATGCTACTAAGATACACTATGATAAGGGAGTTAATATTAAACTTATAGATTAATAAATTCTAATCAAACACATACTATACAGTTTATAGCAATAAAAAAATACTAAGATAAGGGAGTTAATATTAAACTTATAATAATAAGGTACAGCAGGAAAATCGAGACAAATTGAATAGTATCGATTGATATATTCTAATGAAGCAAGTACATTACAATTTGTAATAATACAATACAGTAGGAAAAGAAACATACATTTAATATTATAGTTCAAATTGTTCTATAGAGTTTATAACAATGCACTGTATCAGGGCAAGGGCAATAGAACACGTAATATACAGTTAATAATAAGATATAAATGTAAAAGGGAGCCAAATTTAACCTTATATATTAAGATGTTTTAAACATACACGTACCATACCGTTTATTGTAGACGAAAACTAGAGCAGGAGAAGGGAGACATATTTAATATAATAGATTGTGATGTTCTAAATGAACACTTACTATACAACTTACTGCACTAAGATACAACAGGAAAAGCGAGATAATAGTATTATTATTGATTAATGTTTTCAGCAAACACTTACTATACAATACAGCAGTGAAAGGGAGATAAATTTACAATTACTGTATTTATTAGGACGTTCTAATCAAACATGTACTATACAGTTTATAGCAATACAATACAGCAGGGAAAAGGAGATCAATTTAAAATTACTGTATATATAAGGACATTCTAAACAAGCACGTACTATACAGCTAAGAGTTACTTTTTTGAGCATAAACTAGTAACACAATGACCACGCACAATCAATAAGAAAAAATGACCAATGATCACCCAAACAAACTGTGTAACAGCAGTGTATTACAATGCCAAGCCTAAACGTTCTACCCTTATATAACCGGGAGATGCGATGACAGTTTTTTAGACGACAGGGACTAAATTTTGCATAACTAAATATTTTAATTTGATACAAATGTGCCCGGCGTGAAATATGTATGCAATGAAACTTACTAATAGAACACTATGAGAAATTGAAGAGCCACACTAATGCTTTCCTTAACTAAGGGAATGGATATGGCGATCAAAATATGTCCAAAATAAACTCTAAATAAAATGCAGAAGCAGCTTAAACCCAACATTACAGTAGAAACAACTGTCTTGCTTCATTAGCTCTTGATCCGGACTATACAATGTTGCCCTAGCCACAAAACTAATATATGTCTGTGATGCTCCGTACTTTCTGTGAGTGTACACCAGGTGGCTGGCTTCATTCCCAAGCTTTAAATTCGGTATAATGGGAGGTTAGCGGCAAACGTGTGTTGGATATTGGATAATTAGAAAATTGTTGGAAACCCACTTGTACGCTTGAGATTAGAAACATGTGTACACATGATAATTATTTAAAACCAAGCACTTATATTTTATACAATTAACATCAAAGGAAAATTTGATATTGAACATTAATCCAAAGTCTATTAATAAGCCACATTTTGGTAACGTACATCTCCTCCACATGGGTGTATTGTACTGGACCTATAACGCGCATGCTCATTGAGCTATAGACCGCAATGGAATCAGATCACAATTATTATTTTCTGTTCAATATCCACGAATTCATTACAAGTCTATCTTTATTCTACCTTTGTTTCCTTATGTAACAAGGGTTAGATTTTGGAATTCTTGGTGTTGATTTAAAGGTAATTCTTTATTCGTTAGAATGTGAGCATTAGGTTTAGTTGTTTGTTTTTCACCGACAATTTACAGTACTTAAGAAGACATTGATGGTCGGGTAGCAAAATATGTCACCCAATGTACGGAGCCTTGTTTCTAGTCCATCAGAGCTTATCTTTGACGATACATTATAATAACAAAAGGGTTTTGAATGACTTTGCGACAATACAAACTCCGATACTGAGAAACAAATGTATATAATACATAGTAAGATGTGATTTCAGCAACCTACGAATGACACAGACAGTCGTGGGTTAATTGAATCCCACTGTTTTGTTGAAGAAACGGTAACATCTCTTAAACATTATCTTCGGTAACCAAATCTGTATCTCCGCAACCTCCTCTGATATATCAAGTAACTTCTTCTAATCATGACACACCTGAAAATGTGTCGACCCAAATAGTAGGTCACGTGTACTTGTAAATGTCTCGTGTGCAACCTGCTCCTGCGATAGGTGATAGTCGTATATATAACTATATATTCTTTGCAGATAAATGTGCATCCTACACAAAACCAAGTTTGTATTGTGGTCATTATGCTGAACTTAAATATCGCAGATTATAGTGCATGTCGAGCAATATGCAATTTCCATATAAACTACAAATACCCCGCGTGGTTCATCTTTTGAAAAAAAATGCATAAGTGTTCTTCATATTTAAGAATCACGTGTACTTGTAAGCCTAGCCAGTGATAATACTTGTTTGCATAAAAGACAATTAGATCTTCTAGTAGATCTTGACGACATGTCTGCAATGTAAGACATGACTGTCATTTCATAGCAATAACATCAATATTGATCTGTTTTTCTTGAATTATGGAGTTTCAACTTTTTTCTTAACGTGTTTTCAAAAGCACTACAGTTCATGTATTATTGTTCAAAATTTTGGTTTACCCTCCTTCCGTTCATTGTTATATGTTTTGTTATGTCTTTCCAAGCAATGATCTACATCCAACTGTTTGCTTCTTTTTAATGTTTTAAATATATTGCCCTCTTTTGTTTTAACCCTATCCTCTATGACAAATGTCTTAGCAGAATGTTCGTGATATCTGATAAAAATCTAAAGGTTTAATAATAATAATAATAATAATAATAGCAATAATAATAATAATAATAATAATAATAATAATAATAATAAAATAATAATAATAATAATAATAATAATAATAATAATAATAACAAGGACTTTGTTTAGTGCCTAATCTTTCAAAGCTCTAAGAGCTTTACAACATTAGACACCATATATACCATAAGAACATAAATAAATGTATGATTACAAAAAACAAACAACATACAATTAGAAAACATAAAAACCATGCTGAAAATATTTAAGGTAGGAAACATTATTAGGTCTTCAAGTTAAGTTAATTTAACTTGATAAAGGAAGTCGTTCTGTCAGCTTTGATTGTACTATCTTTTTTCCTACTATAATAAGCTTGATGTTGCAACCTGATGTCATAAATTGGAATTATTCAACTTCATTCTCAAGTTTTATTTTGCCATACTGTATTTTTTTTTATTGGGTACACTGAAGTTTATTTCGTGACACCTATCATGCTTTCGAAAGTGTTTAGTTAAAATCAGACACATAATGATGAAAAGTAATCTCTTAGTCATCTGTTAAAATATGATTCTGTTTCAACAACATCGACAGTCAACAGTGTGTCCAAAAAACGGGTCCAAGTGATCTAACTCCTAGGGACTCTTGATGTGGTTCCATAACGACAAAACAAAAGTAACTGAACACATTGGATCTATTCGTTTCTAATATCAAGGCAATATGACTGTATCATATTATTTAAGGTATGATGACATCTTCCCAACGTCCCTAGCTTTCAGGGTGTTAGGAAAAGGACTTAAAGTCCCGGTTACCTAATTCATACACAACTTATTGGAAGAACACTAACATGAAATCAGGACCTGGATCAGATTGGATCTGGGCAGGACAACAGGTTAAAGATCCTCATTAAGGCTTGGAGTATATATTTAATCTTAATATTCCGTAAACTAATTGCTTCTAGATACCATGTCGACGCATACATTGCGGTTGACAAGCATTGTTTGCCTGACTTATTATTACGTAAGGGACCTATACAATCCACGATTATACTGCTAAATGATTTGTGAAACTCAGGAATATGTAGAAAATGAACTCTATGTATTGTTTGGTTTGTGCTTCATACAATGAGACAAATGTGACAGGATCTACTGTATTTTTTGGAAATAACATTCGATTATCGGCCAAGGAAAAGGGTGAAGATCATGTAATATGTTCTATTGAATCCTAAATGAGCACCCAAGGACGTTTCGTGACCTAAACTAAGAAATGTTTGTCTATACGACTTTGGAACAACAATGAGATAGCTCAATGAATACTTGCTGACAACAGGTACATCGGGGGCTTGCCACTTTCTCGTGAAGACACCATTAACAAAGTGGGTACTTCTGCTAAATCAGCATCGCTATTGGCCTTCTGAAAAAAATATTATATCACATGATCATTGCTCCTGCTCGACGACAAGTGACTGTCGGTTAAATTAAGAGAATAAGTGTTTTAAATTTGAATTTCATTTACAGCTTTAGTTCTTCCCGTTTTGTTTGTAATATCAATTGCGTGTCTCTTTCCTTTTTATGTAACTTCCTTCGCAGCAATTCCGTTCCTTTTTGTACATTATCTGCACCACTCTCTCTTCTTTTTCAACTTGTCTCTCTCGTTTTTATTCCATCGTTTGTCTCTATCCCTCATTCTATTTTCCAACAGTTGCATTTGTATTTGTTCTTTTTTTCTCATTGAGCCTCCATTTTTCTTAACTATCGTTTCATCTAGTGTGTCAATTTCAATATTTTTAATTTCACTTCAGAGGCAGAAATAGACTTACCAATTTATCTTAAATCACTTGCATTAAACGTTCCTTTTGCAACATGTTTGACCTCTGCAATTGGAAAAGCCGGAAACCCGTAAACATATTTTCTAATAACTATATATTAACAATTGTTAAGACAAGTGCAAGCATTAATTTATAGATCTTATGTAATTTTACGTTATGTCTTAAAATAGACCGTATGCACATTCACAATTTCAACTAAAGTTAATCACTGCAGTAAACAGCCATACATAAAAAGTACAAAACTTAGACAGCATCAACGACAAGGATTGACAAAAATGTAGAAATACATAACAGAGAGTAAAACCAGATAAAACTTAATCATATCGTTAACAAGTGAGAGAAGCAGGACATCAAGAAAGATACAGATTTGCCGCTAAAATAAAAATCATTAAAAGAACCTCGCTGTGCTGTAAACATGTAAGGTGTGTGCATCTTCTTTGTGAGACATATGATTTTAAAAAATTTTGAAATTTTTTTCCCACTCGTATAACACTGACTTCATTATATATGATTTTGGTACGGTTTGCTTAATATGATTCGCTGCACCTTTTTCTTCCTACACGTGGTCCTTAGTGTCTGATAATACACAATTAGACGCACCTATGTAGAAAGTGCATATTGAGCACGCTTGTTTCTCTGCCTTCTGTACAACACACACACTGAAACAAAATGCTTTTATAGATATAGCAAATTTGTTCCGATTCGCGATAAATTTCGATACATTTTTCTTACGCGTGACCCTCGATGTACTTGAGAAAAATATAGCACGTTACGCTAGCAAAATCACTTCATAACTTGGCCCATACATAGAACTTTGAAACGAAAGAATAATGCAACCCACACATTTAGCATTTTGTGATCTTGAGCTTTCCTGAAATGTAGGTTTTTTCTTGACCAAACGGAGCAAATGTCTCCGCTTCCACTACCGAGATCATTTGAAGATGTAACAGCGTATTCACTTTTCACATATATGAATTGATATCAGATTATAAAGATATCCCAACAAAATTAGAAATAAAGAATACTGGCTCAGAATGCCAATGAATGTGAAATGTTAAAATGTATATACATGCAGTCTGAGGATCAATTGGGTTCGGTCGTTTTACATGTATCATCAATCTGCATACACACACACACACACACACACATATATATATATATATATATATATATATATATATATGTATATATATATATATATATATTAGATACAAGTACTGCAACGATAACACATTAGGACGTATATTTTTAACATACTAAAGAGTAATACAAGCAATTATAGTTTGGAGTAAGAAAGTACTCACACGCCTAATAATACACATGTTAATTTCAAAGTCATCCCTTCTCCTTTCAGGCGGTTATACGATCCAGGATTCTGCTTGCTGATGCAGTAGAGGTGAAAGCAATCGATTGAAGCTAGACAAATTTATTTTAGTTTCTGGAATTAGGATAGGAAATACTCAAAACTTAAATTAAAGAACCTCAAGAAGATAAAGCTTTCCTGTATTTTATATTTATGTAAAGTTAGACAAATATATAAAATGAGACATCAATACCCTTATCTCTTGCTTCAGAACGTTTAAATTTGTGTCTTCTTTACAGAGAAACGTTGCTGATAAAAACTAAAGATGATATTTTTAATATATAAGCTAGATATACAGATAAAGACACACGCACACATCCACGCATGCATATGCAGATGTAGTCTTACTCTGTATATTGAAAAGGCCTGATTTTTTATATCAGCATACCACACCGATTATACATATCAAAAGGACAGACACCGAATAAATATGTTTTATCCATGAACAACTAATATCGGTAAAATGAATTTTCTTAAGCGCGTGTGTATGCGAGTGTCAAAAAGAGATATAATGAGAACACATTAATCCAAGACATTATTTTACTAAAAATGCTTTGTTTTCTAGGGTATTAAGAATAGCTGTTCACAACATGTCATATAAGAGATACTAAAGTTATAGACCCGTGTAAAGCCTGCTCGGATTATGCTGCCTTGTGAAAGGTAGCTGACGCACGATTATCCATTCCTCTCATATCGTGGCTTTAATACCCTGTTAAAGAAGTTGGATCTGGTTTGGAAAGTAAATATCGGAATTTTCAGTAAATATTTGCTGTAAAACGTGTAAATTAGTTTGCGGAAGAGCATTTGTTTGGTTAAATATGATTTGTTTCTCGCCACTCATAGTTTTGATAAAGACAACACTCTTAACTCACTGACTGAGATTACGGTAACGTTGTCGTAATTGCTATCAGTGACATTGTTGGTTATGATGTTAATATGGATTGGGGAGATAGCAGTATGAGAGCCGGTGTTGATGGATGTGAATCATAATGAATGCGATATCATTCCACACTGGAAATGTTGGCAGACAGAGAGTGAATGCGCTGAACGAAATATCAATTAACTGCCTTGAAACAATTCAGAACCATTTACACAATGGCGATCAATACTCTTCCTCCACATTTATTACACTCTTTCAAGATATAGGATGAAGATCGATTGCTCTTCAGAGATATACGGAGCTTCTAGTATGCTCATCCGGGATATACATACTATATGGAATACTCAGTAGATCTTGATTTCTCTTCCGATATATACTGTGTATCTGGAATGCTCTTCCGAAATACCAGTACATCTATAATGATCTTCCAAGGCATACAACACACCTGGACAAATATACAGTACACGTGGAAAAGATATATGCCCATATTACGTAACTCATTTACAAAAGCTATAAGGCTCGACGTACAATGGGGTTATATGGGTTATATAGAGGGCCAATATAAAAAATATGATGGTGATTATCATTATTATTATTATTATCATTATTGTTATTTTCATCCCAATATGTGTCGATGAATATAGGTTTCAATACGGAGTCTTACCTAATGACTACACTTCATGTAGATGGATAAAGCATTAGATGGTGCATTCGTCGTAGGGTTCACATCTAATATATACAAGTATTAACAACTATTTTGAACAGACAACTTCCAACTATCTGACATTGTAAGAAGAAAGGAAACGCTATGTTTGTTTTAACGGTACTCTAAATGTTCTTGTTTCTAATATATTAAAGTCAATGCCATAATTTAAAAACAGTACCTTTCTTCGGACAAAATAAAGGAATCCGAATGTATTGCAGGTAAGTATGAACCATTCATATCGATATGTGTTTTATCACTTGCTTATGATTCAGCCAAGAAAATCATTATTAAATTATATTAAAATAATACTAAAAACAATAGTGTCTTAGAGGCTGGTGTTTTTCTAGTATCAAGTGCTTTGCCATGTTCTGAGAAGTCTTTTTTCAATAAAAGTAATTGTATTGAGAGAGTAGAACGTGACTTTATTAATGTTCCTGTCCACTGTGATAATTTGAAACCAGACTTAGTAGTTGTGTCTGTAGAAGCGGTGACTTCATAGCTCAATACGAATATTAATTTATGACCAGGTAAATAGGAAGCAGGGGGTCCTGTCTGGATCAAATAGTTGATCAAATTTAAGTTGTAATCACTGGTTCATACACAGATTCTGCAGTCACTAGGGCTGTATCACATACAGATGGAGATAATGTTGTTAATCAGGAATTTACTCATTTAGCTGACGCATATATCGGTCCAATTCTTGATCACGTGTAGGGTATAAATCTAAGTGATCCTCTTTTCAGTACAATTCTAATCAGGGTGATAACAGAAGATCACTCACTGTGGAAGCAAAATTATATCCTGAGAGCATCTATTTACTTCATATGGATATTAACGACACTAGATTCACAAAATTACCACCTTGCCATTTTGTGAAAAATGGGATTATTTTGAGCAAATGTAGGATATATGAGATAACCGCTGGCGACGAAAGGTAAATTAGACATCACCATGTTTATTTAAGTCATAGCGACATGAAATGTGTATTCTACGCACACGAAAACCCCTTGGATGGTCATTCGTGTGTCAATAAAGATTTAGCAGAAGGTGTGAAATCATTTACACGGATCAAAAACGAATAACAATGTTACTGCGTATTTACCTCTTGTCACATATGTGAAAAGACAGGAAAACCCATTGAAAAGATACCTAAGGTTATTTGCAACCAATTTCAGCATTTGATAACCATGTACTAAAATATGGTTAGACTGTATCGGTCCATTGCCTGAAACCAAAATCAGATAAATAATACACGTTGACTATACTCTGTTGGTCCGAAAGATTTCCAGAGGCTATTCCTTTGTGAGAATATTAAAACTAATACTATTGTAAATGATTTGAAAAAGTTTCTTTTTAAAAATCTTTACTCTTTCAAAATCTGATCAGTTTTGTCAATTTCATTTTCTGAGATATTTAGCATGCAATGCATGATTTAGTCATCCTACGGTTTAAATCCTCTTCCTATCACTCTCATGGCAACGGGGTTGTGTAAGTTTAATTCAAATGTCGGACAATGTGTTATATTTCGTATGACATTGATGCAGGGAAAGAATGGAACTAATGTGTTTGTTGCTGTTTGTTGTTACTGAATCATTTCCAGAATTTTTAGGTTTTACTCCTTTTGAACTAGTGGTTTGACATACTGTCCATTGACCTTTTTGAAGTTATTAAAATATAAACATTTTTGAGCCAAAGATTCAGACATGAATCGTCTTGACTGTGATGTAAATGAAGGGGTTATATAAATAGAAAGGAAATGAGTATTCTGCTCAGTGATACATTTCTGTGTCTATACCCCAGGGTCTTCGTCAGACTAAGTAGCTTGAATTACACAATTAACACTCTGTCAGGATAAACTGACACAACTATGACATATAAATATGTTAATGGAGTATGTACATATAGGATATCCTATAAATCATTTTGTGTACCTATCCCACAAGTAAAGATTTAAGTGGTGACGTGAAATCAGACCGCACTAACTTTCGTCTAACCAATGCTCGGAATTCAGAAGTATTGAAATATCTAGACCAGAGGCTGATATATTGTTTCCAGATGTTGCAACACAAGAAAGTAGCATGTATAATAATATTAATATTTCAGATTCTACACTTGTGAAACAACAATCTTTAGAATATCCATGACGTCATCCTTTCAAGTGACACATGCAAGATACCTTGGGAATCATTCGGTAATTCTGAGATCCAGTCAGTGATATTATTTTAACAATCAATTTAGCTTAATTTGAGTTTTGCTGCGCATGTGTTACATTTTTGGACATGTCTTTTAATACGCTCACCTTAAATATATGGAAGTTACTGTCAAGGCTGTCTAAACGTGCGTCTTAGCTTATTTTAGAAGTTTCGTTTACCTGATAATTAGTTATTCATACCTTAATCATCATACCTAGCTGATTCATATAGTTGACTTCTGTTTATGTATGGAAGTATTTCAAATATTTACAGTTAAAAGTGTTTCATAAACTAGAGGATTTAGAAATGTTTTTCCAAACTGTGAGGTAGTTCTAGTGTTCATTCCTTTATGTTATATAGTTTAAGACATTCATTCGTAACAAATATTATATTATAAAGGTAATATCCAAGTAGTAAAATAATAAACTTTATGATTACCTAATGTTTGTTTTGGAGGCTATCATTGTTTTAAACTCAAATGCAAATTTATAGAACAAAGCTAAAGTGTTTATTGGACGACTTCAATGGAATCAATGGCAAATAACCAAAACGAGTGGAAATGCTTGAGCACGCGTATGATGGTATATGCATGCAGTACATACATATTCAAAGATTTGAATAAATAATTTATTTCCATCTTTTTGAAAAAAATGATCTTTCCTTTCAAAACGATGAAAATATATAAATTGTAACATAATACCAAGAACAGAATTTAATTGAATCAAAACTTCAACGTTTACCAGTTTACCAGCATAACAACAAATTGTGTAATATGACAATATAAAATTCAATGGTCTTGTTTTATTTTTATAACGTGTTCAATGCTATTTTAAAATGACGATATAAAGTAGGATATATATATATATCTTAACAAAACAATTGCACACACAAACAAATCGTGTTGTGTGCACGTTTGTTAGTATGATATCTTATTTTGAATCTCTAATGTTAATAGATATACACCAGGTACAGAATATATTGAAATAGCGAAAACATAGCATAACTTCAATAGATATAATACATTAATATTCAGTGACGAGGTTATTACAGTATATATACATATTACAAAAGTATTGCCAAAGAAATTTGTGCGTGCTTCATTGAAGTTCTAATGAATAAAGCGTTATATAAATACGTTTAACAAAATAATCTCGATAGAACTTTGTAAAGTCGACATTATATAGGTCCAAAGGTGATGTCGAAATATATCACATGGAACTAATTTCTTGCTATAGTTAAGATGCATGTCTGCTCTTATGTAATTCTTCAGACCTGTGTTTCCATACTTAGTCATACTTCATCCCGTATGTCAATGCTTAGTCATCTAGAGAGTTTATTAAGAGAGCTGCAATCGAGATGAGTCTTACTATGTGATCAGTCAGTTTGATCCAGTTAGAAAATGTTATTACAATCTTTTGAAATTAGATAGTACAACTATTTATGGACGACACACTGAAATTTATTTTCAGACTGCTTAAAAAAAAACAAATTAAAGCGCAGATGATAGCGTCTTTGAGGTATGTTCATGTAGTGACTTACAAATATATTTAACTCATTCTTTACCTAGAATTTCACCTACAAGGAATCACAGAACTGTGAATTTCCATAAACTACTAACATCAGAAAACTCTGTCATAAATCAGTACAACTATGTTAAAGAGACACAATTTTGATTGGGAAAGTAACTGTGCACTACCAATCTTCTTTTCGATCTAAAACAATGCTGACTGGTATTAGCAATACGTTACGTTAGTCATTTATTAACCATATAAAATCAAATATTCTCAATATATATATATAGAACTTTATATGTAAGGATGTATTAAAGAGATGACATAAATTTACATGAACCGTTTCCAAACCCAAATGATCTAATATTAATATTAAATAGTATCTATTAGGTTTGAAAAAACCTAATAGATACTATTTAAAACCTAACCATATGGTTAACATATTTTTAAAAAATGTATGATTGGTGAATTGAAAGAAGGAAACGTTGTTAAAAACTCTTAATCGGTTGACCTTCCTAACATGTCCTATTTAACACAGTATGCTACCCAGATACCATACTATCTCATATTCATATGACGATACAAAATATCTTATCAAGTTGACGAAATTATATGTCAAGATTATATTTCCTTTATTTTGAATTAACTAAATCTGGGTGGCGTCTGATATTTTCGTGTCTTTACCGTAAAATGAAATGAGTCGTTGTATGTGTGCGTTTGTGTTTATGTGGGTTTTAAGTAAGTGGATTAGGATTTACGTGACATTTTACGTATGGTCGTAATTATATTTGTGGCTTCTTCACGCTAAAATAACCACAAAAAAACCAAAAACATATGTATATGTCTGTGATCATTTTAAGTACGTTAATTTTAAAATATAACATTTCATAGTTTATGTTATTCAACATACGTATGAATACAATAAGATTTGTAATAATGTATCGGCGTCACATTAAAACTATTAAAAGTGCGCAAGTCTGTATCCACGAGTATGTGGATTTGCATGTGGCAAAAGTTGTATATGCTCATGTGTGTAGATTTGAATCTGGGATAATGTTTGCTTAGTCATATGTGTGGATCTCAATGGGTGAAAAATATAGTACTGTTCCTGTCTGTTAATCGGCATGTGTGAAACATATATGCTATTGTGCGTTGATCTGTATGTACGAAAATGTGGGTATCCTCCTGTGTAAATGTGCTTGCGGGAGAGCGTGTGTACACTCGTGAGTGTGTATTTTCAGGTTTAACAATGTGCGCATGCTCCTGTTTGTTGAGTGCATGTCCAAAAGTGTGAAAATGTATATATGCTCTAGGGTGGACTTACATCTGAAATAATGTGTGTGAATTTGCATGTGTGGACATGTTTGTATATTCCATGTGTGTTGGTTTGCATGTGTGGAAATGTGTGTTTGCTCTTGTCGGAGGATTTGCATGTGTATAATTGTATATACCCCCCAGTGTGTCGATTTGCATGAGTGAAGCTTTGGGAACATCTTGTGTACGTGTTCGCTTCTATGAAAATGTATTCATAATTATGTTTGTGGATTGCATGACAAAATGTGTGTACTTAGATCATAATATGTACATAAATTTGTTTGAGACGCCATGACATGGCGCAAAATCGATTAAGCTCTGCACAGTGTCTGCAAACGAAATGGCGTTATATAAATTGGGCAAAATCCATTTTCATCCACATAGATAGAGCGGTGAAATATCGTTCCCACTACCTATATTCACACAGGTGGTATGAGTATACTAAAAACTGTTCATACACATAGTAACATTATACTAACAAACTATTTGCAAGTATGGTAATAATTTATTACAAAATTTTAATACTTATAATACAATTAATGTCTATGCTAAAAATATATATTCAATCAGTAGATAACAGTTTACTCAAAATATTCACGCAAATACTAACGTTATAGTATATGATTAATGTACAAGTTTATCAATGATATTTAATCTGCATCACAAACACTTACACTGAGAATTACATAGTTACCATAGTTATCACATCTGCTTTTTAAACAAATATATGAGTTAATGCATTTATAGCTAAGTACTGGAGATGGATCTATGGAAGTATCGATTATTTTTGTTGTTTTTTCAATAGCTCATTTTCGCCGTTGCTTCTTTTCCAAAGCATGATCGATCGGTCTACAATCGCCCCATATTCTCATCTAACGGAATACAATAGTCAATTCACAAACACGTTATTTAACTTTTCTTCTGAAATTAAAGTTTGAAATTTGACAATGACGAATATGTGGACGTTGTTACATGAGATATATTATATTTCCACTGAACTATACGGTGTAGTTTACAATAGTTATTGTACGATTGACGAATTGCACTAGAGATAAAACATATACGAGAATCAGTAGCTTAGTGTAGAAATTAATAACTTCCATTCACCCTGCACATAGCCCTAAAATCTTGTTTAGTTCATTTTCCTGGACAAATGTATTAATAGCATCAATATTACTGATAAGAGTTGGCATATACATTCTCATTACTAGATGGATACGTCAAGTCACAAAATGGAAATGGAATTCTAACAGATGCAGTTTATGCCAGAAAAGAAAATGAAATTTCTGGACAATGTTTAAAACAAAGTGCATGCACGGTCCTTCGTAATAATGTATAACGTGCTAAGAAATAATCATACATTAGTTCTTTGTAACTGAGACAAATTAATTCAACCTGATGTCATCAGAAATGTACACGAAAAAATGTTTAGAGTTAATTTCTTGTTTTTATCTATCTTTTGTTAGGGTATAAATCTCAGTGATCCTCATTTTACTACATATTCCCGCGATTCTAATCAGACCTATAAAACACGATCACTCATTGTGGAAGAAAAATGAGATCCTGAGTGCACATATTTGCTTCATATGGATATTAGCGACACTGAATTCACACAATTACCATCTTGCCAGTTTGTGAAAAATAGGATCCTTCTGAACTAATGGAGGACATAAGAGATAGCCGCTGGTGACGAATGGTCAATGAGCCATCAGCATGTATACTAAGTCATAGCGACATTAAATTTGTATTCTATGCACACAAACCCCTCTTGGCTGGTCATTCAGGCGTCAATACAGACTTAGCACAAGGTGTTAAATCATTTACACGGATCAAAAATGAAATACAATGTTTCTGCGCATTAACCTCTTGACACACTTGTGAAGAGACAGGAAAACCCATTTAAAAGATACCTAAGGCCATATGCAACCAATTAGAGTATTTGATAACCATTTACTAAAATATGGTTAGATTCTATCGGTCCATTGCCTCAAACCAAATTAGATAACAGATACACGTTGTCTATAATCAGATTTTCCGAAAGATTCCCAGAGGCTATACCTTTCTGAGAACATTGAAACTAAAAATATTGTAAATATTTTGAAAAAGTTTGTTGATAACACTTTTCTCTCTTTCTAACCAGTCTGATTTGATATCCGGACATTGTTAGCAAGTTATGCATGATTTAGACATCCAACAGTTTAAATCTTCTTCCTATCACCCTCATGGCCAAGAGGTTTGGTAAATTTTCTTCAAATGTTGAAAAAATATCTTAAGTATTATCTTGATGCCGGGAAAGTATGGAACGAAGGTGTTTCTAGCTGTTATTGAATCAGTTCCTGGATCTTTAGGTTTTACTTCATTTGAACAATGGTTTGACTTAACATCCATTGACCTTGCTGAAGTTATTAAATCTTGTTCCAGCCTAGGATTCAGAATTTAATGTTCTTCACTATGTCTTAAATGTTGGATTCATATAAATACAAAGGAAATTAGTTTTCTGCTCAGTGATATAGTTTTGGCTCTCGTGTCCATACATCAGGTTAATCTTAAGACTAAGTAGTATGACCCGTATAAAGTTAGAAAAATGTCAGTGACTTAAATTAAACAATTAACACTCGGTCAGGCGAACCAAACACAACTATAACATATAAATATGTTAATGCAACCCTTTAAATCAGCCAATACATTGTTGTCCCTATCCCACAAGTAAAGATTTAGCGGTGGCCTGAGATCAGACCGTACTGACTCTGGTCTAATCAATGTTCGGAACACAGACATATTAAACTATCTAGACCAGAAGCTGTCGCATCTGCTACCACAATGTTCGAGTGGTCTAGCTATTAGGTGAAAATTAGATATTGTTCCCAGATGTTGCAGCAAAAGCAAATAATATATAACGATATTAATATTTTAGATTCTACACTTGTGAAAAAACATTTTTTGGAGGATGCATGACGTCGTCGTTAAACATGTCACATAGAAAGATCACTAGGGAACCATTCGGAAATTCTAACATCTACTCAGTGATAAAATTTTAACAATCAATTCAGCTTACATTGAATCTTTCTGCGCGTGTGTTACATTTTTGGACATGTGTTTTATTACGCTTGCCTCAAATACATAAAAGCTGAGGTCAAGGCTGTATCAAGTTGCATCTTACGGTATTTTATAAGTGTGGTTTACCTGCGAATTAGTTATTCATTTATTGATCATCAGTATTTAAAATGTTTACAGCTACTAGTTCTTCATACAACAGAGGATTAAGAAACGTTTTTATCCAATTACTGAGAGTTCACTTGCTGACATATTTGCCATAGTTACCATACCTGATTTTGAAACAAATATGTGATCTAATGCATGTATAGCTATGCACGGGGGATGGATGGACGGATGAATCGATCTTTTGTTGTTTCTTCAATAGCTCATTTTCACTGTTGCTGCTTTTCCAAAGCAGCATTAACCGGTCTACAAATGCCCCTATTCTCATCTAACACAAGGGTCAACTGACAAAAAAAGTTATTAAACGTTTCTTGTGAAATTAAAGTTTGAAATTTGACAATGACGAAGCTGTGGACAGATCCAGTTCACGGTATCACATGTGATGTCTCATACTTCCACTGAATTATAAGGTACAGTTTACATTAGTTTTTGTACGATTTACGAATTGCATTAAATAGTAAAAATATACGAGAATCATAAGCCTAGTGTAGAAGTTAATAACTCCCCTTCACCCTGCACATAGCCCTAAAATCTTATTTAGTATATTTACATCGACAAATTTATCAATATCATCATTAATATATATACGAGTTGAAATAGACACTCGCATAACTAGATGGATACGTCACGTCACAAAATGAAAGTGGAACTCGAACAAGTGAAGTTTATGCCAGGAAAGAAATGACATTCTGGGCGATGTTTAGAACACAATTCATGCATGGTCACCTGGGATAATGTATAACGTGATAACAAATAGCCATACATTAGTACTTTATAGCTCAGACAAATTTATTCAACCTCATATTATACGAAATTTGCACAAAAATAGTTAAAATGTTTAGAGTTAATTAAATGTTTTTCTATTTTTATTTAAAAATTACTGGCAGTGTTAAAATTAATATGACAATCGATGAAATAGGCCCTGTTTTCGGCCCAAAGTACACGTTTGAAGCTTTTTGCAATATATATTTGATTTGTTTTAAAATGAAGATCAGGTTATGAAGATCTTTATATATATATATATATATATATATATATATATATATATATATATATATATATATATATATATATATATATATATATATATATATATATATATATATATATATATATATGAAATAAACTGAAAATGAGCAATGCAAAGCTGGGAGCGCTTTGGATTCTTAATGAGTCATTTTCAAATACAAAACATATTCAAGGCAAACAAAAAAAAAATAAAAAACCGTTTGTGTTTCCTAAACATTACATCGCTGGTTCTATACGTTTTAAATTTGCCCATTTATTCTGTTTCAACTAGTTATCTCAGCTTGTTTTGGATGTTTGAAAGTATTTGTATTGACCTAAAAATCAATGACCAATAACGACATATATTGTTTTATGTAATTAACTATTCCTTATACACACACACACACACGCACACACACACACACACACACACACACACACAATTATATATATATATATATATATATATATATATATATATATATATATATATATATATATATATATATATATATATATATATATATTCATTATTTATGTGTGTGTGTGTGTGTGTGTGATTATTGTGCATAGACACACAGAGAGAGGGAAGTTGTTGTTGTTTTAGGGTTTAACGCCATTTTTCAGCAAATGATTGGATCTGTATGGCGACCGGTACTAATGGTGGAGGAAGAACCTGGGAAATCCCCGGTTAGAAAAAACGACCATCGAGAAGCTACTGACAAGCTCTCTCGCATACCCAAATGGGCCAAACCCGAGATTCGGAACCAAGTATACAGATGGGTGATGGCAGTGATTCGTAACAGATAATGACTTAGACAACTCCGCCACTCAGGACCGCCAAAGGGGTAAGAATGTGGTTTGTGAAAGTAACATGTATAACATAAGACCACTTACTATTGCAAACCTAAAAACATAAGTCTAATACGCCAAACCCCGCCAGGCTCCAACAAGCCATACCTAGCTTCCATAACTTTGGTACACAAACAAACATGTATAAGAACGGCAACATTGTGCTTCTTCGTTCATTTACGAGATCAAACAATACCATTTATGTTACACACAATATGAGTTAATTTTGTTTCTGCCTAGCTGAATTCTTATTATAGTAGATATTGATAACGACAAACCTTTTTATGATGATACTGTTCGCCTTGAAACAATAAAGTAGACGGAATGTCTACGTCGATGCTGAAAACTAAATAAGGCGGATAGGCAAGAAGATTGGACACAGAAAACGACAATGAATGAACATAAATGAAGCCGGATAGCTTATCACTCATAAAAGTGTATATTTTACATCAATAAAACATTGGTAATCTAACGGACAACGGAATTTAATAAAGAAGGTAATTAATATCTTTTCAACATTACCACTGTATCCATATTCCGAAACTACCGTTCATGTGGCCTAGTGGTTAGAGCTTCTTATGGGGGAGGACGTGGGTTCAATGCCCTGCCGAGGCGTATCAAAGACTTACAAAGCTGGTACTGGCAGCTACCTCGCTTGGCGCTCAGCATTAAGAGATTAGGTTTAAGCCTTGTCGGCCTGTTGTCAGGATATTGTTACTTCGGTACGACATCATGATACATGTCTGCCGCATGATGCCCCAGTGTTTGACATCACTGTAAACAGCCACAATGCAGATATCGTAGCGATATGACTGAAACACTATCAAAGAAACATTACAACTCAAAATCCACCAAATGTATACCTGTTTCTACACAAACTAGATGGCTAAGAATCGGTTGCACCCACACATCGTACCATTTTATCAGTTTACTTCGCCGCATCGCTGCATAAATATTAAGCAAAATGAGGAGCCATCAAGATGCATTTCAAACTTTAAATATATTTAAATTCATCTAAATTATTATACTTATTTAACTAGCATTGCTACCGAATATATTGTTATTTATATCATCTATTAATAACTTTCTCCTTTCATGTGCTTCGTGAAATTACATTTTCCCGTCAGTCATAACTCCATAGAGAGAGAGAGAAATATAGACATATATACAAAGAGAGACAGATAGACAAAGAGAGAAACATAGAATCTAACCAACATACAATCGTGCTAGTGGGGTTGCGTCACTTACCAAAATACGTTGACTCTCTCTCCGTTCCTATAGATTTATAGGTATATTAGTCTGCTGCCTTACCAACCCACGCCCCATAATGTGTGAGAGGGCAGAGCCTAACCCTAACCCTAACCCTTTCAAACATTTTAATATTACATAAGTTGCGTGGGTGTACCCATATTAAAGGGTTTTATAAAACACGAAGGACACATATAAATAAGAAAACCATTAAATAAATCGCCCTAAACGTACGTATATTCCTCCTAAAAAACAAAAGTAATGCATAATCTTGACAATCTAGTGCCAATTTAATATATATATGAGATAAGCATTAATGGTAATATCAGTGTCCTAGTTCATAAATGGATTTGCCGATACATATCACTAAAACGTTTACAACAATTAACATTCTGAAATACTTGGTAGCACACTCAAAGGGTACAGCTACTTGTAATGCCATGTTAAAGTGCCTGATTGTCATGTATTTGTAATCACATCACATGTACAAAATATTGTGGCATTTGATATATTTGTTGCCAAAACTATTATAGTAAATATTATTTATATATGTGTATTTAATTAGGCAAATACGCTGGTTTGTTGGTGTCATTAAAAAAAAGAAACGTATATAGAAAACAAGATTGATTAAATCAGTGACCATACCATGCCAATGTTGTGAATATAGTCGATGCAGTGATTTGAATGCCGTCAGTTGTGTTTAAGAGTCAACGTCCATAATGACATATGTATTAATATTTCATCAAAGACTATATTTGCGTGGTATGCCGCTAAATTCACAGTTTCAATGAGCTAATTACGCACATACTCGGGTATTCCAAAGATGATTATATCAAATTATCTCAGATCAGCTATATACATTTAAAACTAAAGAACAACCTGAACGGAATAAAATTGAAAGGTGACAATAACTTTTTTCGAAGAATATGTATTTGTTATACAGCCAATACAGATGTGATCCAAACGGATTCATTCAAGCATGAGGTATTTATAGTGTTTAGTGTTGAAAATCTCATTGGACGTGTCCCCGATTAAGATCTTTACTGGTCAACTGCCTGAAGACTGTACCATAGATAGCACAGATGGACAAGTGCCCGAAGGCTGTAAAATAGACAGTTCAGCTGGTCAACTTTGATTTGGAAGAAACACTTGTACCCTTGAGTGACGCGATTATCAGTGATCTGCTTTTTCTGAAGGCGAACGCAGATCTAAACATCATTATGTACCACAATAAAACAACAGAATACTTTAGCCAAGCAGATTACCTTTGACTAAGTGGATTTAAAATAGTTCACTTGTAACTTGATCATGGTCGACGCCAGGGACACTAAGAAAATGCGGTTTTTAAAACAAAATCGGAAAAATAAGTTGGGCTGCACTAAATTTTAGGAATCAACATATTGTGTGCTTCTATCATCTCATGAGTTCTTGTGTTAGAGTAAAAATAACTTTTTCATCATTTAAAATGGCACAAGAAGCTATCTCGCTTGGTGTTCAGTGTTAGGACTGGTTGTCATAGTATTAGACTAATGTTTTGGGTGTGGTTGCATCATGTCAGCGGCATGATATCAGAGTGTTAGACATCACTCTAAACATCGACACTTAAAAGATCCTAGCAATATGAAAAATATTGTTAAATCTTAATTAGAATTTCACAAATACACATACCTAATTTAACATGGTTTATAATTGTTTGGAAATATCCATATGTCTAAGACCAATTATTCATTCAAATAGTAAAGCAGTTCTCATTGAGTTTGCAATGCTCGCGAAACATAATTACAGTAGTGCCTTAAAAATTGGAATGATTAAAAAGTTATATAATCTATTCTGATAACGAGTATTACATATTATATTTCTACTTTATGCTTATTCTCAATGTATACATTGGGCGTTGTTTATTTCCTCATTGTGCCAATTGTTTTCGTAACAAAAATAAATTATCAAACTAGTTATCCGTTTCTTAATGCATATGATAACTTCACCAACTAAATATATTCAATAAGCTTTTTTTCTTCTACTCCTATTCATTTAAGATCACAGAAAAGAAGTTAAAGCCTATTTCCCCTTTTTTAATAACGTCGAACCATTCTCTCCGGATCCAGGACTTCTGAGTTTCCGTTCATTTTCGTGACAGGTTCGGTGCCTAGTTACTAATGTTGGATTTTATTATTTAATCTCAAAAACTAAGTTGTGTAAGGCGCATGCTAGTCGTGAACTAAGCGGAAACCATACGTCCAATAACATACTCACACATACCTACATACTAAACCACAATCATCACCTCACCCCGAATACCACACCTCAAAACTCTCTCTCTTTCTCTGAATCTCGGTTGCTGGTAATACCATGTTTACAGGCCCATGGTCACTCTAAGCAGTTACGTCAACGGAATATGTTGAAAGAGGTAATGTTTGTTGTATGATATACATCATCAAGATAATGTTTGAGATATGATATTAAATGAGGAAGGTCATGTTTGAATTATGAATGACAGTGACAAATTTACTGATTGATGTATCACATACATAAACGTACGAATGTATATGTGTTGTATGATAGAAAGCACCAAAGTAATGATTCGTGTATGATGATCAGTGAGAATAGTATTGTCTGAAATTGTATATCGGCAACTGTAATGTTTCATATATGACATATATAAACAAACGTCATGCTTGCTGTATGTTAGAAAATGACAAACATAATGTTTAGATGTAATATAGAGAGTGACAATGGTAATAGTCAAGATATTAATTATGCATACGCTACATAAGGTAGCCATTAGTTTCAAATTTCTTCTATCAAACTGGAGAAAAACGATCAACGTAACTTCGTTGAAATGATAACAATGCATATTCCTTTATACTTAGAGTATTAAAAATGCAAATCATGTTCTTGTATCTTGGTGTCAAGTTCGGTGAAAATGGTTTGCAAGAAGCTATGATATGTGTTGCATGAAAAAACTGAAAATGTACATTTGACCTCTCATTCTTCAAAATAGCTTATAAATCAATTAGTCAAAATGTATTCCAAAATTTAGTCTAGAAAGGAATGTGTTTATCTCAAATGTTGATGATAAACATTATATAAGTAGTTTAATTATAAAATGTGTGCTACGAATGAGCCTATGTGACCCACGTAATGTCGTGGTGTAAGCGTGCACGAGATAGTTAACATCCTCTCTAGATCCCGTCTTCACACACGCACATACACACATACACTCAAGGGTTAACTGATGACGTTATTGTGTAATCTAATTCAGAACGTTCAATGATCACAGTGAAATAGACCATATTAAGGCAGTTTAACCGATTTAGACAAGGTAGACGAATATGTATCCTATGTTTACCTATAAAGTTTACATTTGCGATGTTTCATCAAATCTCTGAAGGGATGTAATTGTTTGATGATACTGTGTTGGCGCAGTTTTCAATTGTATGATTCTGAAAAACAACTGTCCAAGCATGTTTCTCATAAGGTTAAAGAAAGGTTACGATGATACCCATTATAGTCATTGACACAAAGTTATTTCGGTCCATATTCTGGATCCAGGCAAAACTCAAGCTCCTCCTTCCCTTCTAATTCATTGGCTGGTCCGTTTATGACACGTCACAGAACTTCAATATAACCTGAGGTTTCTTCATATCCAGGCACTTGAAACATATGTGCGGTATTAGAGAAACTCATGTAGAAGAAAGGGATAATTTGATGTTAAAAGGTTGTATTATTACGAATTAGGTAAAATAAAATACATCAAGATGCATGCAGTCAGATCTCAAACATGGATAATTCTCGCATGTTTGGCATTCATGTCGCATTGGTGCAAATGGATTTGCTGTGAAGAGATAATTGTTGAAAACAAAATGTCACACGGAAGGCATGGATTGGAGAGGAATAGATTTCACCTTGCACTTAGCAACCCCTCCCACCGTGACATCAGCAAAAAAAAACACACCATGAGAGCCGTCAGTGCAGGTAAGTAACAGTACAGCTGCTATTTTTGAGCGTGTATTGGAGTTATGTCCAAATTAAGAAACAAGTCAAGCAATATCAGATGATTGCAGGATTGTTGAATTACCTTCTGACGATTTGCCCTTAGGTTGCATAGAATGTTATTCTTTGAAAGTTTAAATAATCATACCTCCGTAATGAATTATCATATTTCAATGGACTATTCTGTTTTTACTCTTTCATAAAAACAATGTTATTATAAAACAGTCTCATGCCAATTATACTGAGGAATCGAGTCATTTGATATGGTTACTTATGTTCTGTAATTTTGTAATAGAAATTGTGTAAGTAGGCAGTGGCAAAGGTTAGGTTATTCTTGAATATGATGCTTTGTGTATAAACATGGGATGATGAAATACGATATCTATAGAAAATAATTAGATATATATTATTAGTTAAAGCAATGATTTGAAATTAAAATTTGAGCATTGTAACAAGCATGCAGATGTTGTGATGTGGTTTAAAATAGCTGTTACAACTGTATATATATAGATTGAAAATGTATATTTAATATCTAATTGTTCGAACTATTTGAAATTGAACAAATGCATGTCCACATTGTTTGCCTATAAAACGGTTATCTGTATTTCTATAGCCTGTGAGAACATATAAATGTAGTTTGGATTATGATATGAATATTAACAATGAGATAATTTAAACAACCGGGTAATTGTGAATTATATATGGTGCAGAGCATTTCACATTTGTCTTTCTCACACACACACGTGCACACATTCATATATACTTACGCACGTATACAATCACAAGTGTGTACTACTATTGACGTTTTGGTGTTCCAAATCCGATAATTCCATGAGCATTATGTAATCAGCCTTATTTCATCTCACGAAATTTATTTGAAGAAATCCACCTGTGCACATTTCAACAAGGTTCATAAGTTGGATTTCAATGTTAACCTGTCCATTTTGCATTTAGAACCTAGCGTGTCATGTTCAAGTGGAGTGAAATCGTGATCAAGAATTTGAATCATGGTCAATATGTTTATTGACATAAATAGCTTTTGGTCAGTAGTCCGGGTCAAAAGGAAGTCAGAGCAGACTCTTCGTCTCACTGTATTGGGTAATTTCTTAAGACAAGTTTCACAGCTTACATATAAAAAGATGTTTCTTCACATTTTGGCACTTGAAATGTATCTAGAGTATTAAATAAACCATCACGTTGTTGAACAGATATTGTTATACTGTACTTGTACTGGGGCTATGTTGTGGATCGAAAATTCACAAAACATACAATGGGTTGGGACCGAATATTGGTGGAAACTAAAAGCTAGGGGTGACAACAAAAGATATGGAGATAGGAATATTGACCAGTCTGGAGTTACACCAAAGACCGAACCCGTTAGAAACAACTCAATGTACAAATCAGCCGTGCTATTTATTTTAGAACATTATAACAATCTACGAAACGACAATGAACATCAAACACATAAGAAGGAAGCAAAAAGACGTTTATTTTCACTTAACAACAACCTCCCACGTGCAAACCACAAAATAAAGCGGAATAGGCTCACCATCAATTTAGTTTATCACCGCAATCAACACGGTGGATTTCGTTTTTATTTTAACCGATTGTTGGTCTTAGCTACATATTGTGAAAATATTCAAAAAGACTGGGACGATACCAATTGAGGGACAGACATTTCAACTGCAAGCATTAACATGATAGTAGAAGGAAATATGATAGGAATATCGCCTCATGGTAGCATTGTTGCTACAATACATTAAGCACACGGATAGGATTTAAAATGCATTTTTGCAACAATACATTGAACATAGGTATGTCACCTAAAATGCATTGTAGCTACAGCACAGTGAGCACAGGGATAACAGCTAAAATTCATTGATGCTACAACACATTAAGCACACGGACAGCTAGTAAAATGCATAGTTTCTACAATACATTAAGCAAAGCTACTAAAATATATCGTAGCTTGAACAAAGTGAGCACAGGGATGGTACCTGAAAGTCATTGTTGCTATAGTACATTAAGCATATGCATATGCACCTTAAATGCATTGTACACAATATTGGTTGGACAGTCAATATATACATACACACACACAGTGATATATCTATATCTATATATATATATATATATATATATATATATATATATATATATATATATATATATATATATATATATATATATATATATATATATATATATATATATATATATATATATATATATATATATATATATATATATATATATATATATATATATATATATATATATATATATATATATGTGTGTATATATATATATATATATATGGGACGGTGGGGGGTAGAAGCATTTCACTTTTGCATTTTGTTTTGCAATTTGCCACAGTAACTAATTCTTTGGATATAAAATTATATAACCTTTTAGGTAATTAGCCTTATCCTCCACTAGATATGATGAAACAAAGAGTCATTCTCGATACATTCATTTTGAGAACCGTTTGAGTTTGATGACATTTTATTTAACGGCATATGTTATTTATTTTCAAGTTAGTGGGACGTAATTTTGTTGTTGAAAGACACATCTTGTACGATTACACGTAAAATAACCAGTTTTAACATAGACAAATGAGGTAGCCAAAGCAAAGTAAGCGGATATAGCGGAGTGATTGTGTGACCAGCAGAAGACGATCTTGTTAGTATCACCTGAAATATTAATACGAGCTTCCTCTGACCCATCTGACACCATTTATGACATACTTTGGACATTTATATTGGGATATGAGTCAGTCTCAATCGCCTTTCAAACAGTTGGATATTTTCACCAACACTAACTTCTAGCCATAATACATGCCTTATTTTGATCTTAGATACAAATGGATATTGGTGGTTACTGACTGTCAAAATGCTTTGTATTTTGAGTTATTAGTATGAATCACATTCACTTACTGTATTAAGAGACACATTTTTCCCCAGTCATCACTTAATACAAGCACATGATGTTCTATGTAGGCAGGGATGTCACCAATTGTAATATAATCCATCTCCTTCAGGACCTGTAACCTGTGGGAAAAGGCCATTGATGGAGCGCGGCAAGCGGGATGTGACGGAGGAGAAGCAACTAGCTCCGCGACCAAAACTTGAGAAGATAATTGGCGGAAGGAATGCAGTGCAAGGAGCAAACCCATGGCAGGTTGGGATCAGACGTCTTGTAGGCACCTTGCATGATAGCCACTTCTGTGGAGGTACTATTCTCAGTGAATACTGGATCCTGAGTGCAGCTCATTGCTTCCAGTGAGTAATGGTCTCTCTTTTGATTTGCTAACATAAGTGTATAGTTTGGCATACGTTAAAGATATATATTTGCAACATTGCTGCAAATGTCCGTATTGCCAACATACGCTATTTCAGACTTGTTCTCAGGGTGCCATCTTCATTTGTAAACAATCTATCACAAAATACAGGCATTTAGGTAAATGATCGCTTCATTACATCACATCATTGCTGTTTAAGATATAGATGTAATCTGTTCAATCCATTTTCCCCTCTCCGGATTGGAGGCCATTTATTTTTTTTAGCACTTTCTCGTGTCTTTATCATTACAATTATGAATACGATGACAGCAATAAGACGGATATATGATAGTCGTATTGATGTAAGCTACACTGATTTTTGTTAATGTATCAAATTCGGATGGTTTAGTGATACCGACGTAGAAGTTGAGAAAAGTCAGCCACGGTTGGTGACACAACTTCATTGACTTGATTGTGATTTAGTTCTTTCAAGATTTGAAATCATATAATATTTATTCTGTGAAATAACGTCTCTAGATTTTGTCATCTTACCTCCAAATTTATACTAGGTTTGTCTCTTAGGAAAGACAGTTCTTGCTTAGCATCAGTAGATTTATGTGATCCAATTACCAGGATTTATTAAAAATTCCATTAAACTGTGTCCATTCTCCTGTCTGGTCTGTATATATGGACATGACACTAACATATGTCGTACATGGAGATTGGGTCACTGTACCCCACTGTCCATAATTGGTTAAAAATTACCTGAAAATTGTACTAATGATGTCAATGCTAACACCTTACCACTGTGATCAAACTTCTAATGAGAGTCCAACTGCAGATGAGCATGACTTAAAGCAAAGATTGGTCATTGTCACCTAGTTCTCAAATTGTATTCTAAATTGCTAAAAACAATAACTACGTGCATCGTCGACGTATTAACATGAAATGTACAATTTCGCATTTCATGAATTGAAAATGTGTCACGCACCAACTTTATGACTTACCTTTTAGTATTTATGATAAAGTGCAGACTATTAGTGTTGGCTCTAATTTCAAAACACCAATAGCTGCTATATAAAATGTGATTAAGAATGAAAACTTTTCACACCTACAGATGGGTCACTGAGACTGATTTTACAGTGTAGTTCATATGATGCCTTTGTTCAGATTATAACACGTTCAAATCCACATTTAAACTTATCAACTACACCAAGAATGCATCCTGGAATGAAAATATTTTACACATTAAAAGTGGGTCACCCAAGTCACACACATGTGGCTTTAAACAGTAATTAAAGATGGTGTATGTGCCCAAATTATAAGAGTATTTATCATGTTTCCATTAAACATATATGTCAAGTGCATATGGATCTTTTATGTCACAGTGGCTTTATATGACCTGTATTCTGTAAATAAGTGGTCATGCTCTAAGACATTGATATATTACAAATATTGATTTGGTAACAGCTCTGATTTTCTAAATTAAAACATGAAGATCACCAGCAAATGCGCAAGCCGATTCAATTTCACCTCTACAATTTAAAGAATTTTAACTTATAAAAGGTGGAGAAACATTTGAAAAATAGAGAAGATTCTATCACATTTCAAATCGAATCTGAATAATCCATGATCCAGATTTTGTGCAACTTTTGTTCCAGGTTTCACCATGTGTGTAAATTGTAGGAACGGTTTAATATAGCGAGAAAATGAAAAAATGAACAATATTCAGTCATTAGATGCATTTAAAAAAGAAGAAACATTAAACATCGTTAGGGTCAAACTGTTATGTATTGTCTGGTCAACAAATATATATAGAGGAGAGGACATAATATTTTATAAGGAATGATCTGAGCTTCATTTCTTTTGAAAACGTTTTCCTTGCATCAATCGTGGCAGACAAGTAACAACTTCAATGGATCTCATACTATATACGTAGTTTTAAAACCTAATACACAAAACCAAATGTTTTTCACTTGTTAGACCGCATTCATAATAAACGAAATTTGAATCTCCTTGTTTTGTGTTTCGCACACAATTTCACTTGTAATATTAGCAAAGAATGTTGAAACTATGAATGTATAGCCATTAGTTAATTTATCAAATAAATATGCCCAAATCATGGTCATTAATTGATTTATATTTGAGAAAGAGAGAGAGAAAGTAAATGTTTAGTGTAAAGGGAAATTTTTACATGGTAATGATTTGAGGTGACTCTACGAACCTATTACACAGCAAACGATTTTCTTGGTATATTGCTCTAAAATAACAGTTCAAAACAGATTAACAGCTAGGATAATACATTACGGTGAATTAAAGCTATCACTTCCCTTTAGCAACATAAGTAAATTGTTTTCATGTGTAACAGAAATTAATGTGAAAACTACATACATGATAATGAAGTATATACACCTCTGTAATTACGATTACGTTAAAAGGGCACATGCATTTTGAATAGCGTAGTTTCTTCAATTATATAATTGCTAAAAAGGTGTTGATAATTGGTTAAATATAAAGATATGTTAGGGCAATGTCTTCATTATTTCAGTGTGATTCCTCGCCATTTTATTGTTTGGTACAGTATTGTCCCTTATGACATCATAACAAAGACTTACATAGTGATGCAACTTGATTGGTATATCGATATTCATTTTAATAGTCACTGTTTACAAACGTAGGTTACATTTTCCTCTCATTTTGCAAGCATATTCTAAAGCCAAACAAATTGATGGGAAACATAACACATTGATGGAAAAGATAACCCATTGATCGGATGCAAATCACATTGATGGGAAACAATACAAATTAATGGGAAGCATAACCAATTGATGGGAAGTATAATACTGTAATGGGAAGCATACCACATTGATAGGAAGCGCCATATTTTAATAGGAAGCATAACATATTAATGTGAAACAGTTGCTTTGTTCACTTTATGTGCTCAGTTAGTCATTTAACGGAAGATTTATTAAATGCCATTTAGTCAAATGTCCATCTTTCAGTCATCAGGAGCTTCTCCTCTAACTGTGTAAAGCAGCAGATCTTATCCTACTGGATCACCTCTACATGTGCTCTTTGCAGATGGCCTTGCTATCTCAACGATGCAAATCTTCCTACTGTATCACCTATACGTGTGCCATTTGCATCTCACAAGTGTACTCATCTTCCATGCCACTCTATTACAAGATCAGCATAACAAACAAAATAGTATTTACCTGGATGAATGGTGCAACCAAGGTTGGCTAACAACATAATTATCATTAAAGCTGCCGAAAAGTATGTAACTGTGTATATAGATGCATGTTTCATTGAATGCAAAGCCCATCTATTACCAAACTTAGACACTGGCTGTAACCAGTAGCGTCAATAGGACACAGGTCTTCATGTCAATATATTTGAGATGAACGTTATCATGAAAGTCTTTCATTTTTAGAGCAACAGTTTTCAGAACAAGTTTGTTGTTATGGCACTTTAGTTAAATTAAGTAACTGAAAATTATTGATCAAACAGGTATGTAAAATTCAACAAATAATGTATTTCCTTAAGACACCATGTGAAAATTTAAAAGTAACTTACAGTATTGTGCGCTAAATTCCAAATAATCCTGAAAGGTATATCACAAGTAATAAGGTATAGATCGTACAGAATGGATGCCAGTGGCATTCTGAATGAATTCCAAGTCTTAATATTCTGTTGTATCAAAAGCCTTTAATAAGCCCCTCTTCCATTGTTTTCAAGGACTGGTTACGAGTGAAAATAATACAAAATATCCATTTGAGTGCGTCTGTTACTTAGGTAGCTGACATTTATTCTTATAATTCTAGGACAAAATGTTGACACCATTCTATCATATTGGAACATTGTTCGATCATTGTGGCTATGATCGTCTTCGTCAGTAAAAAGACCTCTCTAACATTTCATTATTTGATCTTCATATACCTTAATCATTCAGATTGTTTTCCAAAGTGGAAAGTATCATTTGTTATGTTAAGCCTGAATTTCAAAACTTCAAACCTTTAGCACTGAACTTGCTGACGCTCCTTTAATACCAATCCTTTCTCCTGATAGCATTTCCTTGCCATCCAATTAATTCCATGCACTCTCTATTGAGCCAGTCAACCGTCCGTTTCGATGAAATGGATCAGCAATCCTTATGATGCAAGCCAGTTTCATCATCAAGAATCGGTTGCCATCATTGTGCAATAGAAAAGGCGTCTTATGACTTCACTCTTGTACTGGCACAATCTAAAAGGCTTTCAAACGGGAACTATTATGTAAGCTCAATTGTTATCAAAAGTGGACTGACCTATTACCAATCCTCCAAATGTAATGTGATATTGGAACGTATTTGAAGGCGACACCCAATGTTTTGCAGTGTTTTTTGTTTCTGCCAGGATGCTTTAGAATGCCCACCCAGTCGTATTATTTGAATGCACTCCCATCCTCCCCACAATGCAAGCATACATTCACATGATTAGCTGCATCTGTAGGGGACAAGGAGCGGTAATGTGCAGAGTTATTGCCCTTGTCTACATACTATGGACATAAAAACAGCCAAATTTCCATAACTGAGCGGGCAGTTATGAGGAGATAGTAGGCATATATATTTGATTTTAATGTAATCAGGTAAGTATTCTAGGAGAAAAATATTTTATTGGAAAGTTTGCTTGCAATAAAGGACCTATGATATTTAGTTTGTCATAAGTGGTGCAGATTGTACATTCACTATGGCTTGAAAATGTTATTGGATTACTTCTTATAATGTCCAGTTATAGTCATTGTTAATTGTTCTAATCTAACAATCAATATGGCTAACATAATGGCCATCGTGACAGTCTTGTTAATGCCTCTTCCCTTAAATTGATTGCCATACTGACAGGGTGTTTTCAAAATAAGACTTTTATATGATGTCTGGCCGTACCACTTATTGGTCATCAAGAAATGCTTGCTTCTCCAGACATACGGGTTGGTGTTTTGAATTTGTTCAAAAATATTAGTGAGCTTTTAAGAAGAACAGAAAAGTAAAATACACTGACTTCTCTTGGATTGCTTTAATTGTTTTGGACATTAATTTTAGGTTTCCCATTCCCATTCTTTCTGTCATGAAGACGAAGTCTACTTATATAAATAGCATGTGTAATTTTATGTTTCTGTTTGCACAGAGGTCTCAGGAGTGATGAAATCGTTGTGAGAACAGGTGACCACGATAACACCGGTTATGATAGCCATGAGAAGGAGTTTAGGATTGCTTCTTTCTTCACCCATGAGCGATATAATGGTAACCGCGGATATCTGTCTCACACTCCGCTGTGTCGCATTATAATATATATTGCATGTTGTACCTGCTTTGGGATAGACATGTTATAGCCCGTAACCAGACATATTGCAATAATATTTACAACGTTGATTCAAAAGGATTCAAATATGCATTATAGTGTAAATATACTGGTATATACGTTTGATAGTTTTCTATCAATTACCTAGATAGTAGTTTTTGTAAGACTATTTCTAATCAAGATCCATATTAGAGACATATGCAGTTAGCTGGCTATACAAAGCTTAAAAAGCTGGCTATACAAAGCTTAAAAAAGAAGGCATATATTGAAGATGTTGAGGAGGAGTACGTCGCTAAAGGCATATTCTATAAGATAAAAGACCAATTCAAAAGCGAAAACATAAAAACATGTCAAATGAAAGAAAAGAACAATTCAATATGAATAACGTAAAAGAATGTCATTTGATTCAAAAGAGCAACTCAAAATTAATAATATGAAAGCATTTCCTATGATGGAAAAGATCAATTCAAAATTAAAAATAAAAATAATGTGTGAATATAAATCAAGGCAACACATGCAATATGACTTTCATTTTGTTGTATTTACTGCCATAGCAAACATCTGTAACAAGAAATTTAAATTAAAAGACTGAGTTCTACATTTTGCTGTATTAAGATCTATAAGGGAAACATTGTCATCGGCATTTTATATCTAGAATTTAAAAAAAAATGATTTAATTTAATGGACATTTCATGTCTTCATCAAGAATTCTCATTACTCATCAGAGATACAGATATTCAAACACATTACTAGGTCATTTGTTTAGAGTTGTGTTTAAGAGGGGTATTTTTCTGAACAAATGCACTCATACACTGCTCAGAAATCTTCAGTGAAAATAACATCACAGAACTAGTATAACCACGAATGATCATATTTCTACATCTATGTATACGTTAAAGGTAAAGACTGAATAGGGATTTAGGAGATAAATGAACTAATCTTAAAGCAGGAATAAATACATATAACAGTTAATCTTTGTGAAATTATACAGCTTCTTTTCAATTACTTCTTAGGACAAAACCATTCTCATTTAATTAGTATGAGTGAGTGATCTTTTCCCTCACATTAAATATATATTTACCAGTGTTTAATTTACATTATTTGCAGATGTTCTCATTTTTCATGATGCATGATTAACGAATGCATGTTTGTGCATGTTTAGTATATTCATGTGTATGCATGATTACTATACGAATGTGTGTGCATGACTAGTAAATGCATGTGTGTGAACGTTTAGCACATACATGTGTATGTATGATTGGCGTGCGCATGTGCGTGCATGATTAGTGCATGCATCTATGTGCATAAATCGTGCATGCATGTATGCGCATGATTAGTGAATTAATGTGTGTGAACGATTAGTATATACACGTGTGTGCATTATTGTTGTGACCACGGGTGTGCATGATTAGTGTTTAGTGTTGATTAGTACATCCATATGTGTACCTGATTAGTGAATGTATGTGCATACATGACTAGTGCATTCATGGGTGCGCACTATTACTACATGCATATATGTGCATTTTTATGCATGCCTGTGTGTCCATGACTAGAACAAACATGCGTTTCCATGATTAGTGCATGCACGTGTGTACATAATTAGTGCATTCCTGTGTGTGCATGATTATTGCATGCATGTATATGCACGAATAATAAATGCATGTGTGTGCATGATTAGTGCATGTATGTTTGTGCATGATTATTATGTTCATGTGTGTGCATGCTGCATGCTTATTGCATGTATGTTTCTGCATAACTAGAACAAGCTTCTGTTTCCCTGATTAGTGAATGCAATCATGTGCATGTTAAGTGTATTATGTGTGTTCATGATTAGTACATGCATGTGTTTGCATGATTAATGCGTGCATGGGTGTCCATAACTAGATAACTAGCGGGCCCCGTGTGGCCGAGTGTTCTAAAGCGCTCTCAGTTACGAATCGTTTCCATATCCCCTGTGTCTGTGTAGGTTCGAGTCTAGGATTCGGCATTGTGGGTATGTGAGAAAGCTTCCCAGTAGCTTCTCGTCTGTCGGTGGTTCTTTCCGGGTTTTTTCCCGGGTTCTTCCTTCACCATTAATACTGGCCTCCATGAACAGCCTATTGTGTGCTATAAAATGGCGTTAAACCCATCAACATCAACAACAGCCATAACTAGATCAAGCATGAGCTTTCACTAATAGTGCATGCATGTGTTAGCATGAAGTACATACATTCCAACAGTATAATTATTATGATAGAAAAATAGCAAGTTAAGCAAGTAATATATTTTATTTTTGAAATGCATTCATGTTTCATTTCAGTGATTAGGACGTGCAAAATATATTAATTAGTTATACATATATGGAAATTATGGCAATTTTTATGTCTTTTATATTATTACCTTTTAATGATCTTATTTTACCCTGCCATAATTTTGAATGAATTTTTAAAATATTTCCTTGGACGTGCTTAACAACATGACACCATAAGTCCAATGATTAAGTCTTTGAATTGCAAAAAGACAATCTTTGAGGCTAGAAGCACTGTAGGTCAAATGTGTCAATGTGTCCTATATTTACTAATGTTACTGTTAGATACTAAATTTATTTGTTTGGATTTTTATTTCCTCTTTTCTATTTGAATCTTGGAAAAGATACATTATAAGCAAAGGCTATATTGAAACAGGATTGTATTTAGTGTGATGCATCAGTAATGTATTATTATTATTGTATCAAACAGCTCTCTGCAGTGCTGCACAATGTACCTATATTTGCAGTAATTTTTAGTTGATAAACACTTCCACATTCTTTTTAACATGGTCAGTACAAAAGATATGAAGTATTTTCAATTGATAAGAAATGTACAACGGGTTTCATCCTGTTTTTGAGTCGAGAATTTACTGATACTAAATTTCATTAATTGTAGATGTAAATCATGATTATGACCTGGCACTTCTTAAGATTCGACCCAAGGATGGGCGAGGTATTGTGTTCAATGACTACGTACAGCCAGCATGCCTTCCACAAAGCAACACTGAGTACACCGCGGGAATGCAATGCCACATTACAGGATGGGGGAAAACGTCTAGTAGTAAGTACAAACTTGCTGGTGCTCCAAACATTTGCTGCTTACATTTCTGTTGAAAGGTAGGTACGATATATTGATAGTTCGTCATCTTTACCTGGAATTCTCAAGTCCTGAAGGTATTGACCTGACTTTTGTTTTGTTTCATCCCCACACAATCAAAGTTTATGGGATAAGGAGTATTGTGTTTATTTGTTGATTCTTGAGTTTGTTTTTTCCTTATGCCTGTTGTATATTGGAACCTTTTCTACATACATTCATGACATTTGTATTTGATGCATCTCATCAAGAGTAACGAATAAAGAACTTGGTTAGGGTGACCTCATTTATGTTCGAACCGGTATGTAACGTTTACGATGAAATCCGTTTTTTTTTTTTTTTTTTTTTTTTCAATATCCCCTTAATATCCTTTATTCTGTTGCACTGATGTTCATAAATATTTGGTATGTGGATATATATTACGATGAAAACCGTAACTATATACAAATTATAGCCTATACACAATCATCCTATCATTTGTTAAACCCTCAACGCTTACACATATAAATTGGCCATCATCCGGGTTTTGTAAGTCTTAGTTTTTTATGTAAGTCTTGTTTACTGGACAATTACTCATTGTTACATTAACACCTGAGCAATATCGTTGTAATATCGTTGTGCACAATTATAATTTGGGCAAAATTTATTTTGGTCAAATTATTCTTTATTGGAAATAAAAAGTGCTCTAAATTAACATTCCTGGACTTAGATGTGTTCATTTATAATGAAGTTCAAGTAAGGATGATTTTTTAGATTATATTTGTGTGATTCCATAGAAGTCTATTTGCACATTGTCACAACACAAACCAGCACAAGCCCATCAACACATTCATTGTTAGATTTTTAGAATACCGCTCAAGTTTATTTAGATTTTATTGGTTAGGATTTGTGTTATAAATTCTAGAATGTTCACAGTAATTATTGTCATATTGTCACTTTTTATTCTAGGAAAATAAATTATTTGTTGAATTATACAAAGCTTGTTGCTTTTGAGTCTTTTTAGTAATTATTATAATACCTTAGGTTCGTAATAAGCAGTCGCCTATATTGAATGACCCGTTTTACTTTTCCCCATTGGTGGCTGATATTAGCATCTCTGACTTTGCTGTGGAAAACCTGTATGAAGTAGACATTTTCACAATGGCGAGACATACACAAATGTTAAGTGCTACTCACTGATCTGAGTATAAAGATTTAATCATTGACCTAGACACACAACGATAAGCTTAAATCCTATCCAAGCCAATCTGAAATAACGGTCACGGCTTTACCCTTATAACATTCTTAACTCCTTTGCATGGCATCAAGTTTTCCATAAGTAGGCACACTGTCAGGTACTCCAAATGTTCTTTAGCCATGTAGGGATCCATGTTTACATGTAAACACATAGCAGTATTGTAATTAATAATATCCATCATTGAAATGAATCATATCCATCATTATAATTAATCATATCCACCAGTTGACGTTTCTACATTAATTTAAATATTATGATAATGTAGAGTATTAGTATTTCATGAGAAAGAATGAATGACAATACAGTTTTCAGATGCTGCATCCCTAGATTAAGCAAGAGATCAAAGTTCAAAACTTCGTATGTAATAAGGACGCTTCCCTGTAACCTAAACTCCAGATGCAATAACTGAGGGATAGTGATCATAGTTAAAACTATGTTTCACAAAGAGAATAGATAAAAACATGGTTTCGAAACATATTTGCCATCACGAGGTTGGGTGATGATGTGAGTTGATGTTCACACTTCAGAAACAAGTTTTGGATATTTGTAACGGGCTGTATCTGTATTGTTCAGCTTCTTCTAAAATGTTACTAAAGTTTAATTTGTATTATTTGTTGACCATTTTAATACTGTTTTGATATATATATATATATATATATATATATATATATATATATATATATATATATATATATATATATATATATAATGTTTAATTGACCTTAGGCTAAAGTCAAGTTCACTTTGTACCTGACACAGGGCATTGATTTTATAAACAACATAATATATTGCTAACTTTTTCTGTACGATTGTGGACTAAATATCCCGATCATGATTAATGTAACTATGTTTAACATAATTTGAATTAAAATATACAATTTTGACCCTGACCCTAGACGCTTCTAGAATGGAAGTTTCCATAAATGCCAGAGTATCTCCAGAAAATGGTAATTATGACCTAGGTCAAGAAGAGGGGTATATCATTTTGTTGATCTGCACATGATTCATTCTTTTCTTAACATCTTGAAGTATAATAGGTTCTATTGTTATTTTGGGTTATTAACTTTTTTGGAATTATGCATTTAAATTACTGTTTATAGGAAATACAAATTGCCCGTCAATAATATTATTGGATTAGAACATTTGGAATTATTCTGATTTCAGCAAGAACATTTTGGATCATAGTATTGTGACAACTCCAAAGACTTAGTACATCATGATAATTTAGGTCATTTGAACATTAGCATGTTCAAGAATTCAGGAACATGAACCTATTCAATAATGTAATTTGTTCGGAATATCACTAATTTAGTCAGATCTTTAAATACTTAGATGTGTGATATCAAATAATTAATTAGTGTTATTTAAGTGAGAATGTTGTAAGTTTTTTGTTTCATTTTCTAGGAAAAAATCATTTTTAAAATTTTACAAAACGTGTTGGTATTCTCTATTTCTATTATTTAGTGTTTAAGAGTCATGACAAAAACACTAACCATATCACTTGATAAAACATCTTTGTAGCAGCCACTCAGCAACCACTGGATATATGACTACAAGAAAGATAAATCATAGTCACCCAGCCACCACTTTGCGACTTGACTATTACAAGAGAAAACCTTTATATAACATCATTGTAAAGGCAACTTTGCAGAATCTTACTATATTTTTTAAATTAGCATTCTTGCATCATTGAAGACGTTACATTGATATTTGATAAAATAAGCAGAGGTGATCCAGTGCCCAGATGTCAAAGATATAGAGTAGTAAAATCTTTCAAATTTATTTGATATAAATTATGCCAATCTGCCAACAAATATGGCTTCCATTACCAGGTATAGTACATTATTGGAATGACTTGTCTGCTTGACTGAACCTGAAGAAATCATACATGTATCAACCCCGTGTCCGTATCTATCAGGTTTGTAACATGACGTTGATTTTCCAACTGCAGTGGCTACCAGTAATTAAAATAGATGGCTCATACATGTACATATAGATATAGGTATGAATATTAATATATTGGATAGCGAATGAGTACATTTTACCATGTATATATATATGATTGAAAGATGCGATACATTAAAGACAATGAATAAACATTTATAAGTGTTTATATAGAATTGCCCTTTTGAATTACAATGTCTTCAAATAATTTTAACTGTTTCAGTATTTCAAAGGTACATGAACTATTCAGTGGCATCTAATCAAGAAAACTAAATAAGTTGATAACAAATATGTTGTAGGTTATGATAATGATAGCAGAAGCAAAAACTACCAAGAAAGGTATATAAAAGATTTTTGTTCCTTATTAAAGTTTGACTAATATTCCAACTTGTTTTCTGAAAATGTAAGCTCAGAACTCTGGGAGAGTGACAGATGACCATGATATTAAATTTCGTTTAGAAGAACATCCTCTTTGTTGTAAAACATGGGGAGGGGATTGTTAGAATAGTGATGAATTTGCAAGATATAATCAAAATACCCAAATTAGATTCAATCTACGGAGTCAATAAACTAATCTCAAAGCTGGGTGGATCATTCTACTGAAACTATGATACTAGGTAATTAAGATCTAAAAACAGAAAAATAATTAGGTCTTATAAATTTAATGGTGACAAAAGCTTTCCAAATAAACACAACGCGAGAAATATTTTACAGTGTGGACCAAATTATCTGTTATTCGGTGCTGTTGATGATCAACTAAAATAGGTTGCTTCCTTGATCGGGATAATTCATTAGTGATTTCCCATACTGAGATCATAAATAACTTCAGAATATGACAACGAAGTTCATCACTAAGCCGAGATGAGGGGACTGAATTACCACCTATCGATACAAGTCTCCTTGCATAACTTGACCATTATAAGACGAAAACATCGTTATTACCGACAAGTTCGAATTCTTAAGATTTTTATTCCCTGAGTAATGGGATTTCTAATGATTCATGCAGTTCAGCAGTTTATAGGAAAATATATGATATGGCTTTTATACTTGTCCAGATTCGATACCCGACGTACTGCAAGCTGCCGAAGTTCCAATAATCAGTGACATTGCGTGTAAGAGTGCATACGGAGAACGCATTACTCCACGGATGTTTTGTGCTGGTTACTTGTATACTGGAGGTGTGGATAGCTGTAGTGGAGACAGTGGGGGACCTTTTGTGTGTAACATAAACGGTAATAATTGATAGCTAATTTACTGCATTTTGTTATGGGAGTCTGTATTGGGGGTCATCTACAGTTAGAGTAGTTAATTATTTGAGTAGCAGAACTGTCATCCCTTAGGATTTTACTATAAAAATTACAGAGACAACCCTTAAGTGACAATCTTACAGAACAAAAGCGAAAAATATAAAAAATAGAATCATTGATCTAAAGTCCAGCTATTGACTTTCAAAGTTTTGTCTGGATCATGGTTTTCATTTTGGAGTGGAGTTGGTGACGATCGTCAGGGCACCAGACAAATTTTAGAGCAGTACCTCAGATATCTTAATTGGTCATGCATTTATTACAGACTTACTTCATATATATATATATATATATATATATATATATATATATATATATATATATATATATATATATATATATATATACTATAAAGATTTTATTATCTCGGTCATATTAGGAATATTTTTAAAACACAAGCTAGGAAAGGCAACATGTATATATGTATATTGTTTGGATATTATGTGTCAGTCTGAATAGTTCTCAAAATGTGAGATGATTGCCACTTTTGTGTGAAATTAAAACAAGAATCACTCCAACGGACTGATCATTTAATGCCAATCCTTCCTTTAAATTGCAAAGTCATGAAACCACCTTTGTTATTCTTCAACAATAAAAGGTCCTTCGCATTAGCTCTTGTGGTTGATATATTGGATGTCAGGTTAGCACCATTTTCATTTACGACCAACAAGGCATCCTATGATCTCTTCTGAGGAAACGTTCATATTGATAAAACTGTTTTGGAGAATTATGGATATCATACATTAAACAAAATGGATGCTAGCTATATTTGGTATCTGATTGGCACCAATTCGATATATAACTAACTAGATATTATTAACATTCTTTTGATGAAAGCACAGCGTTGAGATAACCACACATTTTGGAATTGTAATAATAACATTATGTCAAGATGGAAATATGATGCCAATATCATCAATGATATAGGTAACATTTTACATTGACAATCAGCTATGTACAATACGAAGCCTTCAGTGAACATTTCAAAATGACACGTGACTTAGTTTAGGAGAAGAACTAATAACACAAGTTTCAAGATGGCTCCCGTGATATACGAGTTTTATATATTTCATCCGGGATCAACAGGACAGCTAGCAAAGACTACAGTTGAAATCCTATAAATATCTGACTCTTCGTTTCGGAAGAGTTCAATTGTAAAGATTTCGATATGACTGTTGGTGTGGCTATGTTGGATATCAGATTGGAACTATTTTCATTTACAACCAAATAAATATAATATACTGTCTTACTGTATAAACCCTATGCAAATTGCAATGTCAGTAGCTGGTAAAGGAAAGTAACATTTCTATTGGTCAGAATGTTACCACGTGATCAAAATGAATTGCGTTTATTTCTATACGAACTGTAAGGATAATTATTTTTATAAGTCTACTACTTGTATAAATATAGTCACGAGTACATAATGAGATAAAAACTGCCAGTGAAGCCAGACACGAAGTATGTGTTAAAGGAAAATGTCATTTTAACAATATTTTAAAAAATAATTGAATACATGTGGCTTTCATTGGTTGAAGGACTGGTATATTGATGGCCTTATTACGATAAAGCAGGACAATCCCAAGTGCTGTGAATAGCTACGTAACATAAAACCCAAAACATGTATTACTACGCGCAATTAAGATTTCCAGGTTTTTTTACTCATGCAAACAAAAGAACATGTCGAATAATTGAAATTTCAATTATAAGAGTTTAATGTTATTTTTTCTGAGTTTATTGTGGTATAAACTGTCAGTTGCCGACTCACAAAGCTTACATAACGCCTTCGGGCATTATTATTTTGCTGTTTGAGTCGGCAACTGTCACGACAAGCGCACAAAAATCAACGTTGAACTCCAAAGTGAATCTGACTTTACATTCAGGAGAAGTAGTTGAAATTAGACGGTATATCTGACTACCATGGTGGCCACATTGGATGTCAGATTGGTATCATATTTCTATTGTCATTTACGATTAATCATACATTCAGGAGAAGTACATTGAAAAGTCCATGCTAACACAAGTACACACGAAAAAGGTTTTAGCATAATCTTATAACGTGATCATTAAATTAAAGTCTTTTACACTGTCCAGCATAAAAAGAAAAGAAACATTATTTTCTAAAACTTTAATTGTTTTAAATTGAAATGGTTGCTACATTGATGTAGTAAAAATATAATGATAATGTGGTGTCAAAAAGAGGATTAGCTGTCATCAATGACGAAAACTCACTGTGATAGTGTACGAGTCCTTCAAAGAAACATCCATCAGAGGCTGGCTAAGAAATGTCATTCATGTTTAAAGAACGATTCAGAAATATTGTCCATATCTGTAATGTGTTTAACCTTTCTCCATGATTGTAGATTGCACATTAAGATCATGACAACTTGTTGAATTGGACTGTTAACCATACCATGTTGCAGAAAATGTTTATGATTTTTGTCTTGTTTGTACATTATAAACATGTTACTTCCTGATGTTTCAGTTCAAGGTCTAGTCTCAGAATGTTCTAGAACATAACTTCTTTACAAATGTGATCAGAAAGTGACCAACATCCTGATCCCCTCATTATGTCCTAGATTTTTTTGTAAGGTTTTGAAGTAAACACCATTATTCTTTATGATTTGTATTTCAGTTTTCTTTAGAAATAATTCGAGCATAATCATAATTTTTAATTTGTTTAATAGAATTACAACATTCTCATTAATGGTTTTTTATACTAAATCACTATAGTCGGAATATTGTGAATTCATTAAAGATATTCGGGATAATATCATTGTGATACATCAAGATTGTTTTATATCAACTCTTTCGTGGCGACTGGCACGTCAACACATTCAATACAGGAGTTCATTCAGAACACTTAATTAGTTTGAACTTGTGATGGTAATTTTAGGGTTAAATATGTTTGGATTCACAATTTTATCAGATCCTTTTCTATTTTCACCTTTACCTTTTATTCTCTAGGTATGTCATTTACTTGTTAAAATTAATTAACCTGGCTTTGCTTGTTTTGTTACTTAGTTTACGACCATAGAACCGTATCATTCTCAAAGAGGTATATCCTATGGACATTTACAAAGTTCTTAACATATTTAGCATGGATAATGCAACTAGTAAACGTACACATGCATGCAGTTGCATGCGGTTAGTCGAGCATTTTAAGAATGATCCCTTTCAGTCTGCTCCTACTATTTAGTTGCTCCTTAGGATGCAATGGCGAGTTACCTATATTCATCAAGTGTGGATGTAATGGAGAACTAGCATAACACTAATGGCAGGCTTCTGAAATTAACTTACAAGATCAAGAATTAAACACCTATATTTCACAGAAAATCATTTTCTAAATTTGTGATCATTATCTTAGGAAAGTGCAATATAGGGATGTTACATTCATTGCATTCCTGAGGCATTATATCTAATAGACCAATTCCAAAAGTGCCCTGAATGACTCATTGAATTACCATGTTATCTGTTTCATACATCATCTCGTGAGCGCTCAAAAATAACATTAAGTTCGTTATAGTTTTCAAAACAGTCATTATATTGTCATTTTACAGTTGAAAATATTATTTTCAGGTAAATACACAGTTATAGGAGCCACATCATGGGGGGATGGATGTGCCTTGGCTAAGAAACCCGGAGTGTATGCAAAGGTCACAGAGTTCTTGACATGGATACAAGCGAAAATGAGGCTATAATAAAATACATGATGTCGGGTCTTACTTAAGCATGAAACAAATTGTTTGTACCTGTTACTCATATATGTATATTATATATATATATATATAATTCTCAAAGGGATGTGGCCACATCGTCTTGTAGAACTAGTATAGTATGTTATTAGATGAGAATAATGTAAGAGAACAATACAAACTATATTTCACTAATCTGAACTCCAATTTGCATAATTGTGTTACCATAATGTATAAGTGTAATGAATAAATATCTCCACTTTGCATTATATTTGCTAAACAAATGGATAATAGTAATTCACAAATAAAACCAATTTTTTGCATTACAATTCAGATTTATTCTTTGAATGACTTCACTGCCTTTCCCAAAACTTTTAGATTATCTACAATAATTTGAGAATCAGATGGTCAAAAGCTCTCAACGTTACTGATTACAGCTGTTTCACCTCTTTCTGTGTGGATTCGACTTTCGGCTTCGGCCAATGTGGGTACGAGATAAATCTTGCCAGTAGCTTCAAGTGGATCTGTGTTTTTTTCCGGGATTTTCTCCGGGTTCCTCATATATTGTACTAAACATGGCGTTAAACCCTACAGCATCTGTTAGTTCAGGTAAAAGCCGAGGTACAGTTGTCAGTTAGTGATCGCTTCTTTTGTTGTCGGTGAGGGTTTCGAGCAGGACGTTTTCCAATGGATATGCATCAGTCTTTCAGACAGATTTTCTGATACAGACCGAGCACTCTTGAGGAGGACGAATAGTGGGTAAAAACATATTCAAGTTCACAAATGAATTGTAAGCTTCGTTGATCATAAAAAAATAAGAGTTCATGGTGTAACAGGATAGACCTGAATGAACTACTTTATATATATATATATATATATATATATATATATATATATATATATATATATATATATATATTACAAATGCAGTGATTCTTTCACGCTTTATACATACGTTTCATTAAAATGCTCTAACCAAACATTCACTAATTGGAAAACAAAAAAATGATTCAACTGAAAGTGAGATTCAAACATCTCCTGGAATGTAAATGAGATTCACATAATCGCGTGTAATCCAAACTAAAGATTCAAATAATCTTATGTAAACAAAATGACTGAAAAATGACTCATTCTTACTCCATTGAAACAACCAATTGCAAAAACATAGTCATTTGTACAGCATATACATATATATATATATATATATAGATAGATACATAGATAGATTGATAGAACTTGTAAACTTTGTTAATTGCCAAACCTCACAGTTCTCCAGAATTATTGGGTTAGCCCTCACTTTGTATAGGCCGTAACGACCATGGGCACAAGGTTACAAGCTAACCGTTTCTTCTTCGTATGGCCTTACATCATCTTCCATATCGACACACATCCTGCCATACAGATATATTGAGATACCCGTACACATATGCACCTACAGCACACATGTCTCATGTATTAGGTTGGCTTTCTTGTTTTGGCTACACCCTCAGTTATTGGATCCACCCACCATGTGCAGATACTCACTATAGCCATACTTACAGACAGCTATAGACAGCTCTAGACAGCTGTTGACAGCTTCAGACAGCCCCAAACAGCTACAATAAAACCAAACTGGTCATTATAATTCGTCCGGAATTAATATCTATATATGTGTTCTACAAAATGAAACTAATAGCAACATGTAATTCAAAAGTTCACAACGATTCAAAACTGCATTGTAATAAAGCTATCATTTCACCATACGATATTAAAATCTGAATGGCTTCACATTGCAAATACAATACCAAAGAAAACACTTACCCCTACAGCTGGACAACACAAATGGATAACGTTCACTCCTTGACAAGTTCCATAGGCCAGTGTGTCAGTTAGAAACGGAACATGCCTTAAATACACATCAGAATGAGTATTAGTTAGGGTAAAGTAAGCTTGCTTACCTTGTTTTTATTGAATCTTAACGCAGTCTTATCTAGGACGAGATACATGTTAGTTCAGTTGCTTACCTAGAAAACAAGTGTTGACACTAAGCAAACTTGTACGCATGTACGACGAAAATATCAAATTGTTCTAAGGCGAAAAGAGGTTAGTTCTCGCCTTATTATGGGACACAAGGGCTGGCCTATTGTCCATGTTGTCTATGTTGTCATGGGCTGGCATATTTTCCATGTTGTCTATGTTGTCATCGGCTGGCTTATTGTCCATCATATGTCCATTATTATATATATCCGTTAGCACAATTTTTTTTTTTTTATAGCTATGCATCCTTAACTACAAGGATGGTTACCACATATATTCTAATATACTGTTATCATGTCTACAACGTACATATGGTTTGATTAAGTTGTTGGTTTTGCATGTCTCTCCAAGCATCTGAAGGAACATAATTGCATTTTGTGATCGTGTGTACGCTGTTGAATGTGAATTGTTTTCAGTACACTACTATTAAATACATTATCATATGTGCGAACCTGATGCGTTAGTCTGCAGTGTAAAACATGTATACATTGCTTCATGTACGATATTAATGTATGTATATTTTGTCGTTGATCGATATTTGGTGACTTCCATACACTGATTTGTCAGTTGGACACCTTCGCGGAAGAAAAGCAGATCTCTCACCCCGTCGGGAGCAACTGAAGTTTTTTTTTTTTCTTTTTTTTTTTTTTTTTTGTATAATGCTGGGATATGACACTCTTATTAATCATTGTAATCATTCTTTTTGGACAATATCGTAACTTCCTAGAGTTCATTACGGGAAAATCAAACGTATATTTTGTAAATCTCCACCTCTCTCTTCTGTTTATCTCTTTCTCCCTCTCCCATGATGAAGTCATAAGAAAAGAAATCCATTCATTGACTAAGTGTGCAAACTATTCCATAGTAATTACATCGTATTCGAAAAAAAATGATGTTTAGTTGACAATCTCGATTTTTACACTGTATATCTTTAGGTGCGTTTGGAAGTATAATAATGTTGATTCCTGTTGAACACAAATTCACAGTGGATAATGATATGCAAGTATCTAACGATCACATGCTATTCTGAACCCCCTTTCATACACCGCGATCTGTAAATTGTCAGAACTACTATTCTGTGCATTAACTGGTCTTGTTCGTAACTTAGTTGACTGTATATAATACTGTGCTCTATCCTAATTGTTCTGATCGATACATGTTTGCATCCTGCATGATTCACAACTTGAGAAGCGTATAACTTATATGAACTTGAGAAGCGTATAACTTATATGGGATATGGGGACATCGTTCAATAACAATATACCCCATTTGCGTGCAACCGAACTTTTAGCATCTCGTTTTACCTTTATATCATTGAAACTACATTATCTCCTGTTACAATCAGTCAAATTGGGCTTAGCTTTGGAACTAGTTTATGTAAAGTTTGTTCATATTTAAAGATGCTCTGTGTGCATGTGATCAAACGTTTTGTGGAATTACGGTATTGAACTTATCAAGATATCTTTCTTCTCCTGCTTGTCAGAATTGTGTATATATTCGTCGTACATTGATGTTTCACTATTTATTTTTATTTAATATATCACCTTCGTGGAGGTCTTCTGAACGTACATTACTATTTGCCTTTGGAACGACTATACTCATTACTAATCTAAATATAAAAATAGACCAAATCTTCATCAAATTTGTTTTGATTGCTCTCAACAACTACAATTATAAGTCAATTACAATTGCAGCCGACACGGCTTCAGATCTGCCGTTGGCAATGTGTTGGCAGGCCTGGGTCTCTGCACGTATTTGGAGTAATCGGTATAAAACATCGTTGAATATGCATTATACTACGGCATGTCAGGATCGTTTTTGTTTGCAGTTTGACACGATCTATATCCGTATTATGGGGAAATATGTTCCCCATTTATGGTGCTTTGGTTGTTATTATCTAGGAGATTGCGATCTTTGATGTTATGACCCTTATCGAGTAAATAATAAAATAAGATATGAAATAATGGATGGAATAACAACGATTTGAGCATGGATATATACTAGAAAAACACGAGACCCCGTATCTAAAATATAAGAATTTAATAAATTACATAAACAAAATAAAATTGAAAATGACATATAAATGATAATCTTTCTTTTGGAAATAGAATCACAAAATTCATACGAAATTCAATGGACCTTTCTGCTTTTCTAACAAAACAAATTTCATCACATAATAAAGTGAATTACCTAACTCATTAGATCAGGATGCAGGCATAACCTGGTTGCAATTCAATGTTGATGACAAGTCAGAGTCGCCGTAGGGTTTGTCGTGTTTTCTCGTTATCTATTCATCCTGTTCCGGTCATCAACCGTACTTTGACAGTATGTCCTCTTTTCCCACTGTGTGATACACATATGGGGCTATTTTTTTCCTTCAAATAAATTTAATATACCCTAAATATTTGTCAGGATTTTCTTTTTAGCGTCGAACAATATTCCCATTCTCGTTACCTCCTTATCGTAATTCATTAGACTAAGGCTAGTAAGGTCAGTTCTCAGCCTAACAACTGATATGAACATTATCTCGTCATTACCAAAAAAGTAATGTATGTAGCAACTGCTAGAAATGTTTAGTTGCTCTATGACATTACCATTTTAGCATACAATATCAATAGCATTTAAGACATATATTCACGCAATCTCGGCATGAAACTCATACATATTCGATTCATTTTGTGCTAAAAATTATTCACTCCGAACGCATTCATATTCATGTAATAGTGAATGATATATTGAATACATGAGTCATATAACATTTAAGACGAATGAATACTAACTTAGCATCGGAGCTCAATGAACATTAATTATAACTAAATGTCTAAATTTCTATGAAGAATCATTATTAGCATTGATTAGAACTGGAGACAAGTAACCACACACATACACACATACATATATAAGTCGCGAAGAATGATGTATATGTAACCATCCAACCGTCGTCATTGCTGACTACAGTCTCGGAGCTTTACATATATCGTTCACTAAATTTAACTTCTAACGAAATAGAGCCTGGGTTGGACTTCTATAATAGTTTAAATACAATATTGCGAGCACACCAAGCCATCCATATAGTTTGCAAGAGGCTTAATGAAAATTCGACAGGTCAACATATAACACCAATAAATGTGCTCATGTGGCTTTTATAAATTACATGAAGTAAAGGAGATTGCTTTATGTTCATATAATCATCGGATACGACACACCGTAACGTCAGAAGTTCCCGGAATTGATGAGTGGTTTAAAAAGCTCACCGTTACGGATCAACGACATCTCACCTCTTTGTGAATCGAGTATCTGGCTCGGCCATTGTCGGTTTGTGAGAAAGTCTCTCAGTAGCCTCTCGTGGGTTGGTGGAACTTTCCTGGGCTTTCACGGTTTCTTCCCCAACCATTTATACTGGCGGTCATGTATAGCATATCCAGGGCTGCAAATGGCGTTAAACCCTACAACAATAGCGATACCAAAAAATAGAACGTAATATAGTATTACACGCTTGTGTTTGTTTGCGAGTGTATGTATGTATGAAAGTGTGCGATTGCGTGCGCTTGTGTATGTGAGAGAGAGAGAGAGAGAGAGAGAGAGAGATACTTGAGACTCTCTCCTTCCAATAGAGGTAACTTTGTATAGGCAAACGATGTGTAAAAAAAACATTTGTCCAAATTAATATATTTTGAAGAATCAGAGCCGAAAATGTTTTAATCTGTAGATAAAGTTGTAAACGATTTCTTTAAACCGCACCACACTATCTGCATGAAATAGGCAACATTTATATTCGATTTTTCAAATCCGTAAGTAAATTAAAAACAGATCTCAGTGTACTGCATTGTTCCGTTTTGATATATGCAATGCTAACTTAAATGTAGTGTATACAAAATATGTACACAAAACTAATCTTTGTCTCTATCTATTATACAACAACCCTTAACATTGGCACTGTGTAATATACGTCAAAACATTAATTTAGTCACTGCATAAATCAAACATTACCTATGTCACAATCACGACAAAGCATTTATGGGGCCCTGAGCGGCCGAGTAGTCAAAAGCACTCACCGCTACGGATCACTGCCGTCTTTCCTCTGTCTTTCTGGATTTGAGTCTCAAACTTGGCCAATGTTGGTACCTGATAAACCATGCCAGTAGTTTCTCCTGGATCGATGATTCTTTCTGGTGTTTTCCTGGGTTATTCCTCAATCATTTATACCGACCGCCTTATATAGCCTATCTTTTGTTGAAAAAACAAAAATAATTTACCGTCGTTATGGTCTATACGAAAGTACAAAAAGTAATGTCGTCCTCTACCTGATGTATGTTTTACTATAAACTGTATGGTACTTGTTTACATCGAACATATATATATATATATATATATATATATATATATATATATATATATATATATATATATATATATATATATATATATATATATATATATATATATATATATATATATATGTTTAAATGATCTCCCTTTACCTGCTCTATCTTTATTCTACAAACTATATTGTACATGCTTGTTTCAAATAGCTTAATCTGTATCATTAGATATATGTTCCTTTCCCTGCTGTATCTTACCTTATTACTATATCCTGTATAGTACGCGATTCCTGAGAACATCTTCACGTAGAAGTTGTATTATTACTGACTTTTCCTACTGTATTTCATTACCATAAACTTTATAGTACTTGTATGTATACAAGTGCCCAATCAATCATGTTATAGTGTTTCTACCCTTTCCGGCTGCATCTTATTTTAATGAACTGTATAGTAGGTGTATGCTTAGAAACTCTTAATCTATATGATTCAATACATATATCTGTCTCATGTTGTGCATTTTTGATATTAACTAAATAGTACGTGATTGTTTAGAGAATCGTAATCTACATGTTTCATTGTATCTCAATCTTCCTGTTGTGGCTTTGTTATAAACTTTATAAATGCTTCAAAGATCAAATGTTATATTACAATTATCTCCCTTTTCTTGCCGTAATTTATTTATAAAATATGTAAACTACGTGTTTGTGTAACCATCTTAATCCATTAATTAAATATTATCTCCTTTGTCTACTGTATTTTATCGCTATAAACTATATAATACGTGTTCGCTTACAACATCTTGATCTAAAGGTTTAATTGTATCTCTATATTTCAATGCTCTATCTTATTTCCATAATCTGTGTAGTACATATATGTTTAGAAGATCTTAATATACAATTTTAATGTTATCTCCCTTTTACTGCAGCACTTTATTATTGTCAACTATAGCAAGTTTTTGCTAAAAACACCCTAATTTATTAGATTAAATTCCTCTCCATTCTTTTGCTGTATATCATTATTATAAACCCTTGCATGTGTTTGCTCAGAACATTTCAATGTATAATAAAAAATATATGTATCTCGCTTTTGTCAATACAAACTATATTTGTACGTCTTTCCTTAGAACATCTTTATCTATACGTTTACTTTCATCTCTCTCTACCTGCTATATATTTTTACAATAAACTGTATAATATGTGTATGCTGAAAACATCGTAATAAGTTTACGTTGATGTCCAGTTATTTGTTGGTTCGTGTCACTATAAACTGTACAGTACGTGTTTGCTTACAACATCTTGATATAAACATTTACTATTAAATCCCTTTTGAATATCTATTTTATTACTATACACTTTATAGTACGTGTTTGTTTAAAACATGGTAATCGATATGATGTACAAGCAGCAGGGGGGGGGGGGCGAATCCGACATTTTGTCCAATCGTTATTTTGCTTAATTAGTACTTTCTGCACTCAGCGGATCCGGTGTCGTCAGCGCCTGGTAAAAAAAAAACGACGTCGTCGTCGAGGGGATCGTCCGGACGTCATTTGGTTTAATTAATGCCGATCCCCAGCGTCGTCAGCGTCCGGTAAGCACATCGACGACCGCGTCGATGTCATCGCCCCCCCTGCTGCTATGATCTTACAAACAGAGTGATCACTAACTCCTCCTCTTGTAAATCAATTAGGTTATTTGACTGATCGGTAATTCTAAAATTAATTCTCGTTAAAAACCGATTATGGCATCGCATATAGACCGGATTAATCGGACTCTCAACGATTAAAAATCCCGGAGGGGCTGTTGGTGAAAATGAATAAAGGATATATCCCTGTTGAGCTTGATTTGATTGCTTGGTATCCACCTGGTAACTCCCTTCGATAACATCACACACTAGATTGATCGCTATCACTGATGCGATATTTACGTTGTACGGGGCAATATGCCTACCACCATCTCCGTTATCGTGTTTGAGGATATAAGTTGATGGATCGAGAAAATCATTAAGAGACTTTCTTAGTTCTGGCGCGTTGTATCCTGGAAACTTGAAATCGGGTAAATCGGCTTCTGTGATATTATACTCGGTTAGGAATTTTTGTTTACTACCATCGCTGTTATCGGATATCATTTTAACGACTCGTTCATTGATATATTCCATGTCTGATATAAGTTGATTTAACACCTCAACGTGTTTTCGTTCTTTTGTTTCCCGTAGCTGTTCTAGTTGTAATTGGTAATAATAATCAATCTCGGCAAACATATCAGTGATATTACTTAAAATAAATGTTAATATGGCGACCGATTCAGTAGTTTTCTTATGCTGAAAATACCACTGCATGATATTCCTGTGTTGAAATAAAAACCAACTGGGTGATAACGTGTTTTTTTATAATAGATAAATTATCTAGATACCGGGGGGTAATCTCATGATACGATTTCTCATTGGTGCGCAAGTCCGCGGGGTTTTCCTTAGGCCATCCTAGTATGGTTCTTATTGAACTGTTATAGATATCAACCATATACCCCGGTGTGCTTATTTCAATCGTCGATGATAACGTCGGTTCATGAACCGTAATAGCGATTTTTGATTCCTTTCCTGTGATCGATTTTATCCTGCGCTGAAATTCTCCATTGATTTGTTCTATTTGGTATGACCCAGTTGGTATTGTAACCTCATTCCAGTCTGGGGTCCCATCGGGCTTATTTGTCCACGCAAAAACCAGCGAGTTATTAGGTTGTTGTCCGTTAAATGCTTCCGCTCGGATATTAGGCCAACTGTGATATACTCGCAATTTTGCCAGCGCTATTTCCTTCACTGGAACCGGCGATGGGAAGTTCACACTGAATTCGGGTTTCGTTGACGTTATCGATATCATATTTGTTTGTACCGGAGTGGTATTCTCCGCGATCCGTTGAAGCAACTGAAACCCTTCGGGGTTCAGCGACATTATTATTATTCGTTGTTTTTAGTGTCTAATTTCAACAACCAGGTGGTTCCGGCTTCCAGTTAAAAATCCTCGATTTTTGACATCGCGGAGCTATACAACTGGACCATCGTGGAGAATTCAACATCGGATATGAACAAATTATCAATCGATAACGAGATCAACCCGGATAATTCCGAGTACGCGTCGGATACTATTTGATGTTTTACTGTATACTCGTCGAGTTTTTTCTGAAAACACGATGATATCTTTTTAGTGATTGCGTTGGCGACTTCAGCAATTGTTGTCATCGCGGAGATAGCGATTGGAACAGCGATCGGGGCTATCGTGGTTACCGTGGATAAAATAACACCGGTACCGGCTACTATACCCGACACCGAGTACACGACCGCGTCGATGGTGGTTATTTTTCTGCGGTATTTTTTTATTTTTACGCGGTATTGTTCGGAAAGCGTTTTCAAATTCGCGGAGAATTCTTTTGCGGTATCGAATCGATATTGATGTGACGTTGGTGATACCTCTGATTCAATTACCCTGGTGGTCATTTTTATTTTAAAAGAGCTAGTGTTTTTAATTACTTAGATCCGCTACAAATTCCACATACCATGTGATGTTTGTCCTAAATAGACTGCTATCAACGGCCTTAATTACAAACCGTTCAATTGTATCCTTGTCAATGATTGTTGACACTGTATTGTTAAACCCGGATGAACTCGACGATGATATAATAAACTGCATCGCCGAAATCAATGTCAATCGATAAATGCCCTTAACAGTTGCGGTGATATTTACTGTATTCTGTGCAGGAGTCCAATCAAATGATCCATGCCGAACTGTGTATACTATGTTGATGATGTTCTCATGAGGGATTTTTATTTTTTCGAATTGCTCTGCTACTCTCGGTAGTCCGTCTTTAATCGCTTCAACATCAGTTCTGATTGTTCCTATTTCCTGTGTATGCCCGTCTATACTTTTTTTGTTCGCTGCAACATTAGTTTTGATCGTTTCTATTTCCTGTGTATGCTCGTCGATATTTTTTTTGTTTACTTCAGTATTAACAGCGAGTGTATTTATTTTCCTTACCCACCTGTCTATATTCCCTCTGTTCGTTTCAACCTCGGTTCTGAGCCTTACTATTTCCCCTGCACGCGCGTCTATATTCACTGTGTTCGCTTCAACCTCGATTTTGAGCGTTGCTATTTCCCTTTCATGCTCGTCTATATTCCCTTTGTTCGCTTCAACCTCGGTTCTAAGCGTTTCTATTTCCCCTTTATACGCGTCTATACTCCTTGTGTTCGCGTCAACCTCGATTTTGAGCGTTATTATTTCCCTTGCATGCACGTTTATACTCCCTGCGCTCATTTCAACATCAGTTTTGATTGTTTTTATTTCCTGTCCATACGCAGTGATATCATTTATAGTTGTTGTAATATCATCCAGCTTGACATTGTTTTTACCAAAGAATTTATCAAAGTTGTTATCGATCCTGTTAAAAATTTTTCGTAACGTGTAAAATTGGCCCGACAGCGTTGTAAAACCGTCTCGGATTAATGTTATCGTCGATATATGTTCACCCGGTTTGAGTCGTCCGTCGCCGGTATACAGCGCGATAGTGTCCTCGGCGGCATCACGCTGTCGTGTTAAAACATCATCCAGCGACACATTACTGGATTTCAATTTACCCTGGCGGTCTTGAAATACAACTATTTCACCTGGGTCAACACTTGTTAAATTCAACGTATCGGCGATTTCATCCTCGATTAGTTTTTTTATGTCATCGGTGGCGGGCGTTTCCGTGGGCTTTTTCAGCGCCGAAACCGGTCGTCCCCAGATATCAATCATCGTTATTGTAAAAAAAAACGGCGTTTCTAATTAACCCGCCGGGCCTCTACGACCCCACTAGTGTATTCGTTTACAACCACATGAGGTGGTTTTCGCGATGATGAAATCGCCGCGAGTACGTTTAATACCTCACGGCCGCATATCGGCGGGTCGTTTAACTGCTGTGTTGGCAACGTGGAATAAAAAACCCGGGCTGAACACGTCCGGATATACCACATGAACTCGTTCGGCGGGGCTAACCCGTATGAATCAAAATAGACGATCGCACGCGGATCAATCGCGTATGCAACCCAATGAGTTCCCGCTCCGGAGGACCCATCGAGGTTAATTATGCCTGTTTCAATATTCCTTGGTGCCGCCGGTAATTGATCCCTCATAAAAACACCCCTGAAGTTTTTTATCGCTAGCGCGTTTGCGGCGTCTATTAAATCAAAATTAGACATAGGAGTCATTGACCCCCGGGTCAGTAAACGGTTCCCGGTAGTCTTAGACCCTTCCCCGAGTACCATGAATACGGGGTTCCCGGTAGTCTTAGACCCTTTCCGGCTACGGGTCGTTTTTTTATAGCCTTTCCCGGTTGCCTTCTTCAGTGCCATTCCCGCCGCGGTACCAACGGCTCCTAACGCCGCCGCCTTAGCCACTGCTGGTGCGGCCGCGGCAATCAATGCCGGAATCGCGGCTAACAGCGGAAATATCCCACCGGTCTTTTCCATGTCTTTGATCGCTGCGGCCGAGAAATCTATTTGAACACCCTTTTTATTCTTCATCGCATTATTGAAATGTTTTATTTGACGCGCCGTCAACGATATCTTATGATTACCACCCGCCATCTGCGACGGCTTCAGCGTTATTGTGGTTCCGCATTGTTTAGCCGACTTTGATCGTAATTTCTTGACTTGACCATCAGTCAACTCTACACTGACGACACTATACGACATTTTATTGTAAACGCGTTTGTGCTTTCAATTACATGTTTTCCACTGGCGCATCAACGATTCTCATTCGTCCACCAACACCTTCCAACAGCATTGATTTATCGCTGAGAATGACAGCAACCGCTCTGTAATTAACACCACCCGGGGCTATACGAGCTCGGAAGTGTATATCAACGACGGATTGTCTCGTTAAATCAAGATGTTCCAACGAAAAATAATAAATCGGATACCGCTTTTTAAAATCAAGTTGTGATATTTGCAAACCGGTGTCGACGTTTTGATCACGGCCCATATATGACAGCAATCGATGGTACACACGTGCGACATGGTTGTCGCCGTAATTAAGCTGTATATCCTCGGATGGTTCCTGTTGTCCGTTTATTCTCAGCGAAACATCCCTGACTCCTAATTGATCAAATATCATATGGCTGCGTTCTTGATTACCCAATCGTTCCCTATTCTGTAGCGCTATGAATATATGACGCGGGGCTGAAACACCCTGTTTTGATGCCAGGTGCCATGTAAACGTATCGGCGACGTTATCCTCTTTAGCATCAGTTGTTACCGCTAGCCAACTCAACAACGATTTCCCTCCCTGTTCCATAAATGATAACAATCGTGCTTCCGTGGTAACTGATGGAGTCAGCACCGGCATCCACAATGCCATTTTAGTTAAAACAACCTTACCGGCAGCGACGCCAGCAGCATGCCATATTCCATTGTTATCATCGCCCCTTCGCGTTAGCGCAATTGTATGCTTGGCCCCATAGGTAACTTTTCTAACATTTCTGCAGAATCCAAATATGTGATGGAGTGGAATCGCGCATGAAAACTTTCGGCGTGGTCCTTGCAACATTGTTACTCGTGCTGCGAATCCCATATTGTAATTATCGTTAAGACTTTTTATAACAGTGAAATCAGCGCCTGTTTTTGCTCTGCGATCTGGATTGGTTGCTTCAACCTGGTCAACTGCGGTATCTTTTTCCACTAGCACGTTAACGTACTGAAAATGATCAGCGTTATCGGCGGAGTCCTTCGCAAACATCATAGATGGGCCCGCCGATCTCGTATAATCGTCCGAGTATCTCGCTAACCCAATTATCGTTGTTGCAACATCAACCTCGCGTTCTATTGACTCAATTTCTCGCCCGTCAATAAGATATCTGGCGCTCTCAAATAACGCCATGATACCGTTGTTGACGAAACCAACTCGAACACGATCGTCATCTGCGTATGGTGCATTATCGGCAGCATTTGTCACGAGTTCTCCCTCAATTTCGATAAGCGCTTCACATGGCAGAAAGTATTTACTGGTATCTTGGACTTGAAGTTCAATTCGCGATCGTAGGTCGGGTTGCGCTGCATAATAAGAATACTATTGATAATCACGGACAGAATCATCCCTGCGCACTGGGGCATCCATATCAAACGCGGGATCAGCGGTTCGCGCAAACATTTTATTATTTATCATGTTGATGTTTTCAATTGCGATTTTCTTTGAATTCTGTTTAAGACCACTCCCCCGCTATTGCGTTTATGGGCGACTGAGCCGCCAACGACTCTAGTTTTTCTTCCACGGCGTTATTTATTACTTTACTGACATTTGCAGGCATCACTGTCGTTGATGGCATCACCGGTGGTTTTTGCTTTTTTCTTGAAAATCCCCTGGATTTCACCAACGACATTAGTCTGTCCCGCGCGGCTGAAAGCGCCTTTCCGGCAACATCTCCAATAGCACTAATACCCTTATCACGAATAACATCAATAGCCTTCATTCCTAATTGTTTGGCTAACGGCGCTACTTTTGGAGCCATTCTTGTAAATAACCCCGCAATGGTGCTACCGAGACCATCTCCATAGTACGCGCGGTAAACAGGCAATCGCGAGTTTACCACGTAGACGAGTACTGGTTTATCGTGGTTGTAATGTATAATCATCTTTATTATAAAAACACCGGTTTTCCAATTAGTGATTGTGATCATCACCTCCCCCCACCGCCGTGTGGAAAACCGGAATAAATTTTATCAAAATTTCCTGGGGTTTTTGCCCTCGATAAAAATCCGGTTTTTTTCCGGTTTTTTCTTGATTTTTAGTCATTTTTGGTCATTTTTTGTTGCCTATAGTCGTTTTTTTTTTTCGATTTTTCAGCAAAAACATCGATTTTCTCTAAATGATTTCCTGGGGTTTTTGCCCTCGAAAAACGGTCAAAAATTGTCAAAAAACGACCAAAAACGGTCAGAATTAACAAAACGATAATTTTTTTAATCATCCACGAGTTCGTCTATGAGCGTTCGATACGCACTAACGTCCATGATACCGCCCGTAAATAACCGCTTGCAAATATCAGCGGCCTCATTGATTATTTCCGGAGAGTTATTTCCGGCTCGTTTTCCTCCGATTAGTACCTCTAGCCGTGATATATCACTGAGAACACTACCAGGACAGGTAACGCCGTAGGATTCTTTACCAACAGAGTATCCTTTTCCTTTTTTTGATATTCTACTTTTTACTTTATTGTGGAATGCGTCATAATCGGGGCCATCACCACGTAGTAATGCATTCTTGTGTTTACTCGCTAAATACGCCATTCTTGTCCAATCCTTTAACGACTTTATATTTTTCTCGTAACCGCTATTGATATGCTCCTTATCTCGTATGCTCTTAGCAAAATTGTTGGCAGTAAAATCAATTAATTCTTCCCCCCTGCTGCTGAGGTCTCTAATTTGATCTATTGTGCTCTTCTTGAGTACATTACTGGGTATACCCTTCTTTTTTTCTTCTTCTGGTATTTCTTCTTCTGGTATTTCTTCTTCTGGTATTTCTTCTTCTGGTATTTCTTCTTCTGGTTCTCTTGCGGTAGCACCTAGTTCTTCTTCGTCGGCCATTGTAACATAAGGTCCTTGTGGTTCGGTTATAGCGAGTGGTGGTGGCCTCCGTGTTGTAGCAGCCGCTAGTGTTTCTAAAGACCTTTTTGTTTGTTTTGTCTCCGCCGCTATCTTTTCAAGCGCATCGAGAACGGGTACAGTTGCCGCCGTAACATCTTTGGTCGCTTTAGTTACCGGGGCAAAGAGTTGTTCGCTTCCAACAGTAAAATCGGTTTGTAGTTGCTGCCGCGTTTGAAGTTGCTCTCGGACCCTGTCTCGTAACGGTATGAACTTTTTAAGCGCTGCTAGCCGCTCTCTGGCTAGCCGAGTAGTGAGTGATTCACCTACCATTATTGCAATTGCGAAGCAATTTCTAATTTCTCGCCGGAGTTTTCGTCTATAATCCTTCTAATGTTTTTGATCTTACTAGAAATCTCCCGGCGTCGTTCATAAACACGTCCGAGTTTTTTTCGTATTATTTCAACGGCAGTAAATAGTCCAATGAATGCATTTGCGTCATTGTGGTACAAGTTTTCATTGATCGTATGTTGTAATCGTTTTATAAAAAAGTACTCGCGGGCCAGGGTAAAACGCCCCCGTTTCGATTGTTCGTTAATAATCTCATAATCGGATAATATTTTTTCACTGTCGAGACCATCAGATAATTCAATTCCTTGATTTTTTAATTTTGAAATCTCGGCTAATATATTATTGATGTCTTCGATATTCATTATTCTTATAAAACATCTTGTTTTTAAATAAAAAAAAATGAAACCCCCGTGTATCAATTCCGAAGGTGTTTAATAATTCGTTTTCTTCCGGAATGGACAATTTATTGTCATGGCGACTTCGTCAGCGCCATGGGCGCCGGTGACTTCGTATCTATATATAAAAATCGAATTCTGTGGCCCGTCTTTTTTGAGATCGCTGTTTTAGTTATATTCTCTGCAACATCTCGAACTGAGGTTCTACAAATGTCAAAGTATCTACTGGCTTCATTCATCGACTGAAATGTTTTTTCTTCGTGAGTTGTTGTATCAAACGATTTGACGCCCCTTGCTTTCTTTGGGTATTTACCGGTTTGGCCTTTTTTATTGTTTTCACTCTGAGAGATAGCTTGCAAGTTTATAAGAGAATTATCAGTCTTATTATTATTAATATGATCAATAACGAAACCATCCTCGATTGGCCCCTTAAACGCTTCATATACCACCCTGTGAACAAGATACTTCTTCTTTCCGGCACCAAACATTAAATACCCGTGATTGTTTTTCCATCCAACCGGCTTCTTCAGTCTACGATTTCTAACAATGCCGTCGCGAGATGCCTCGTAATTGACGAGCACAGGATGCGGCTGAAATTCTTGGTCCATTTGTATAATAATACTACTTGTCTAATTTATTATTTGGTTTAATTATGAATCTTTCAACGTAGTCCTGGGGGGTTTTGATGACGAAGTCGGCGGTAGGGTCAATGACGGCGTTTTTAATTCGCTTGTCATAATAGCGTTTTAGTTCCCTGTATCGCTTTCCGCCACAATTGATACACAACTGCGATTTTCCTCTTACACCGACGTGACAAACCAAGCACGGGAGGGGGCCAAGAGAACCATTACGAACGCTTTGTAAATGATACCCGCAGAATTCACCTCTACATGATTTATTGCACGGGGTTGTCGACCCAATCATCAACCATTTGCAGTGATTCATTATACTATATTCTTTCATTTAAATACTTGTTTTAATTATATGGATGAGTTCGAGAGATTACCAGCAATTAAGCCCTGGAAAAATATTAAGTTCAATCTCGATAGAGTCCTCAAGGACGCACCAAAAGCGTTAATAAACGATAGAACCCTGTTGAGTAAAATACGCGATTGTATCGATGAATTCAAGCGTGATGGTGCATCTCATAGTTGGTCAACATTTCGAATTGATGGCGTTGTTGATGCTACCATGAACGACAACCGCGCAGCAACGATGATATCACAACTTGACGGTAAAAGGTATTTCTTCAGAGTAAAATTCATTGTCCGGGTGGAATCAGGTGATTGGATCATACGTGATAAATTTGAACCAGTTCTCAGCGACAAGAAAACAGTCATTGTCAGCCGCGACTCCAAGCCGGGGTTGTTAACCGGAATTGACAGACCATACTATGAACGAGCGTATCCTGAAACAGCAGTTGTTTATGGAATATACCCGTTAAATAAGAAACCTGATATCGGAAAACTGAAACCGATGAAACAGTCAACGGGGATAAATTGTGTAGCGGAACGAATAATAGAGCATTTTACAAATGCGTGTCGAGGAAACAAATTGACTGATTTACGACGTAGCAAAATCAACCAGTGGGAACTAACCGTAAAAGAGCGTGGAGCAACCATCAGCGACATAGCAAGATTAGAAACGTCGTTGAGATTTCCAATAACCGTTACAACGATAACCGGTGAAGTATTATACGAATCAAAGTACAAATCAAATGGGGCCCCAATCAAAATTATTGATCATAACGAACACGCATGGACGCCCGCGATCACAGTGTTTCCACGGGATAGAACGGTAAAGTATATCCAGGGGGAATTCCTGGAAGAGAACGGGTTTCTCGCGGAGAGGAAACTATTTGATGCTATCGCTTATTTGTGTAAAAACGACCCTGTATCAGTGTGGATACTTCGCAGCGCTGATACCTTTGATCAGTTTGTAAGACCAAACGGTGAATTATACCGCACTGAAGCATTTCACAACAGGATGAAAAAACCGCCATAGAATTTGAAGAGCATGATGAACAACTGCTAACAAATTGTTTTACGATTCCATCGGTTGCGGCTCATGTTGCAGCGAGGAAAAATGCGTGGAGTCCAACACGCAAGGAATTTCTATCGGATGTACAATCCAGTTGTTTGGAATACTATCACGGTGGACTATGGAACACTGAATACAACCGCGACGCTATGATTTCCGTTGATATGGTTGCCTGTTATCCAGCGAGTTTTCTCGGGTATGGATCCGCCGCTGAGTACTTTAGACGATTTGGACACCCCAGACATGAAATGACCCGTGTTGCTATTAATGGACCACTGCCCGATTTTGATTTAACCGGATTCGCTCGCGTAGTATCATTTGAGTTCGCGGGAGGACTTCATCGCTGTTGTTATATTTGGATCGGTAGACACATGGCTGAAAAGAAGTGGTTGCCAATAGCGCTGCTACGGTATATGATTGATTGTAAAATGCTAGTTTCGTTGATTGTCAGTGACGCGATTATATCATACCGGGCGCAGACTGAAGTCTGGTTACCAGAACCGGAGCGTCTAGATAGCATAATTGACGAATCCAGAAAACACATCGATGCCGACGAGGAATATATCGTCGAATGGTCCAGGAGGATATTCAACCAACGAAACCACGAGGCAAAAGATCTCGGTAGAAGAATAATCGGTAAGTTCACACAAGGTGGAAAAAACTGCGACTACAAACGATATTGCTCACGGCTGATTATAGATGACGCAGAATATGATTTCGTAATCAAGGACGCAGTGGCGAAAAATAGATACGTGAACTGCGAAACAGCTTTCTTGTCCAATGGAACAAGGTTGGGTACAGTTGTTACCTACAGCGATGGAGACAGCCCGGCATACCCGCATTTGAGGGCATCTATGCTGGGTTACGCCGCTATCAATTTATTCTCGATGATAAATAGATTCCCCGACACCGCGGTTAGAGTAGCCGTTGATTCGTTTTATGTTGACGTAGCGTATAAGGAAAACGTAGCCGGGTTTACTAGTCCGGACGAGAGTTGGGGTACATGGAGAATTAAAAATGAAATACGACGCGATTATTCCCCGTCAGCAGATGTCACCGTTGAAAACAATTACCTACGCGGTGATAAATTATCAGAATGGTCTAATGCACCACCGTGTTCTGATCCAATTTGTAGACACAAAACAGTTTATTTAAGCGGCTGTGGCGGGTCAGGAAAGACGACTCGGGCAATTGAATTATTTCGAACGCGGGCAAGTATAATCGTGCTTACACCGACCCATAGACTAGCGCGAGAGATAAAACAACGAAATGTTGACGCCGTTACTTATCACAGCTTTTTTCGATACAGCGGCGGTGAGTGGACTCCTGATCGAATGGGTGAAAAATTTATTCCTGAAGTTATCATCTGGGACGAAATATGTACTGTTTCGTTAGATGTTTTACAAATGTTTCTTGAGTGGTTACTGCGCGCGAATACAGCGGTGATCATGTGTGGCGATCATGGCCAACCACCACCATTTGTCGGCGAGGGTCCACATAATTGGTTAAAGGGTTTTGTGGACTATTATGAAGAAACCGATACTGATTACCGAGCACTTGATGAACAACTGCGCGGGGTTAAGAAATTAATCAGATTACAGCCGGATAGAATTCAATGTGAAATAATCCGCGAGGTGATTCCGGAAACGCCGTTAAATAAATTCTGGGAAACATGGAGACCAAATGATTTGATTGTGGCGAGTAGAAAGATAGTCAGAGACACACTTCAGCGGAAGTTGTTTACGTTGCATAAGGAAAAGTTTCCAACGCGTCCAGTGCCGTCATGTTATAGACCCGCGGATACACGGCGGCAGAACATTGAAGTTGAAATCCCGGCCCCGACAGCGTCAGGGACAAAAAAACAAATTCTCGTGCTGAATGATATCGTGCTCGTTGATATCAGCGTCGTCGAGGACGCGCTACGTGCTGATAAATCCCCGTGGACGCTAGGATACGCAACAACAATACATTCCTCACAGGGACTAACTATCACAGACACAATTGTTTGGATGTTTGATAATCGCATCGAATGGTCGAATCTAGTCTATCTTGCGGTGTCCCGAGTACGGAGGATAAATCAGCTTCGAAGAATCGTTATTGACGGAGTCACTGACGAAGCCAGTGACGGAGTCACTGACGAAGTCATCGATGCAAGCGTCATTGATAGAAAACTCTCGGGTTACCGCCAACAGGATAAAAAAAAAACAGCGGCGTTTTGATATTGATGTCGAATTAATAATTGCGTTACGACAACAACAGAATAATCACTGCGCGAGTTGCAATTGTATAATGAGTTGGCGCTATTCGGATAAAGACGCTCGCCAATTTACCGTGGACAGGATCGATAACAGTCTCGGTCATGTCAAAACCAATGTGAGGTTGGCCTGTCTTGAGTGTAATAGACGCAACGGCGCTAGTTAAGACCACGCGGGGGTAATTGAGTATCGTCAGGTATCACTTGTAGTTGCTCGCGTGTAAACTCCCGCTGTGGGGCAGTTAAATCCAGTCTATAGATCGGTGGTCTACCAGTTGATCGTGTTATCGTTGATATGTTATGTGTGGTAACACTCCAAATAGGATCAGTAGCTCTTTTTTTACCGCCTTCAAGCTCTCCTGGTTCATACAGATATCTAACAGTGACATCGCCGAGAATCGGCTTGGAAACGCTATCTATTTTTGATCTTCCGGGTATATACTCGTATTTAATCGCGTCGCTGGGCTTCATGTTGATTGCTCGGGTAATCTCGTTATTTAACGCGGCAATTACGCCTTGCAACCTTTTGACCCATTCACGAGATCGTTTTTCTTGGATGAATTCCTTCGCGTATTGATATCCAAATAACCGTTCAGCAAGAGTCCGATTGAATCGTTCAACAATTGCCTGATCACGATGTATCGCAGTATGACCTCGTCGTATCGCGACGCTATGATGTTTCAGCGTTGATAAAACAGCGCCGCGAAATTCACTACCAGGATCAACTTGTAATAGATTTGGCCAGCGCAGGGGACCTCTTCGATAAATTCTTTCAAACGCAGCGGCTACTTCAGTTGCTGACTTTGTTTTTAACGGATCCGCTTGTTTGTATCGACTCGCAACATCAACTACGGTTAGCGCGTATTTGTAACCGTTGTCATGCGGCAAAAATAGTATATCAGCCTGATGAACTTCATTAGGTACGCTGACATCAAAGCGCGAGAAGTTGATTTGTTTAGGCGGTGGTAGATAAATTTGCCATATAGCCTGTTTGGATAACCAATTAGCCGCAGTGGCCTTTGTTACCTTTGCAGCGCTTGCAAGCTTACCAATTGCGGCCTTCCCCTTCCAGTATCCTCTCGGAGAATAATAGATGGATTCCATGTTGTTATTATAAACGCTAGCGTTTTCAATTACCAGCGCGAGAAGCTCCGCTTCCAATCATTAGTTTACCTTTCATAGCCGATTTTACCAACCATGAGGCCAATTTTTCTTTGAAGGATTTATCAGGAATAGCATTTAGCGCGTAAATTAATTTTACGTCCGCGATATGACGCTGTTGCAGATCGCTACTTTTGTAAGCAACATCATGAGCATGACACGCCTTATCGATAGTGTTTATTGGATACTCACCGGGTTTGGGCTGATTTTGATCATCGATCTGATATCTAATCGTGTTCCGGGGCCACAGTAGCTATATCCTGGAAGGTGCTTTTCTCCTGGATACTTTGCCCACGGGGTTCCGGGGAGTTTTGATAACTTGGCTGCAATATCACCTCCTCGCTTTTTTTTAAAACATCCACGGGTCTAATAGAAATAAATCTAAATTTCTTTGTACCGCATTGTACACACTTACCAGTAAGCGCCGATCTGTTATTTCTTGTTGTAACGGTTGTCATATCATTTGTGCCAGTACGCACTCTACACTTTACACAATATAGATCCATAATTTATGTATAGAGACATGAATATAATTGACTTTTCAGCGACTAAAACAAGAGAACCAGTTAAGCATGTTGCAGCGTTACCAAACTCGATCCGGATGATTATCATCGGACCATCTGGATCCGGCAAGACGCAATTGTTACTCAATTTAATAATGAGATGGATGAAGTGGGATAAGTTGTATTTGGTTGCTCCTAGCGTAGATGATCAACGATGCTACGAGGTGTTGAAAGATTTCAACGAGAATGCATCAGCGATCGCTAAAAAAAAATGTCATCGAGTTTATTACGGATATCAATGATGCACCGGGTATTGATGATATTGATGGCGACGTTAACAATCTAGTCGTGTACGATGATGTTATGTTAGACAATCAAAAAAACCCAGCTAGGATATTTTCCAGAGGCAGGCATAAAAACACTGACGTGATATATGTCACTCAACGATACACTCAGATTCCAAAAGTAATCAGAGATAACTGTAATATTCTTGCTGTATTCAACGGCGTTGATACACACACGCTACGAAATATTTGGCAGACATGGTGCGGCGGTGACATGGACTTTAATGTTTTTCGAAACTTTTTTAGTCATGCTCAGTCGACCCCACATGGATTTGTAACGATAAATTTACATGACCCTCGGACACGATATCGTATCGGACTTGACCAAATATTCGGTTAAATTGCAAGCAGCGGGGGGGCGATGACATCGACGCGGTCGTCGATGTGCTTACCGGACGCTGACGACGCTGGGGATCGACGCGCAGAAGGTGTTAATTAAACCAAATGACGTCCGGACGATCCCCTCGACGACGACTTCGTTTTTTTTTTACCAGGCGCTGACGACACTAGATCGTTGAGTTGCAGAAAGTACTAATTAAGCCAAATGACGATTGGACAAAATGTCGGATTCGCCCCCCCTGCTGCTGTACATTATCTTTGCTTTCATGCCGTATTCTATTACCATAATCTGTATAAGATGTGTGTTCTTAGAGAAAATAATCCGTAAGATTAAATTTATCTCCTTTTCCTGCTTTATTGTGTTGCTATAATGTGTATTCTACCTCTTTTCTTAGAACATCTTAATCTATTAGTTTAATGTATCTCCCTTTTCCTGCGTTAGCTTATTTATATAAACTGTACATAACGTGTTTCAATTTGAACATCTTAATAAATAAGAATAAATTTATATCCCATTTCCTTCTATAACTTATTACTAAAAACTGTTCAATACCTGTTTCCTTAGAACATCTTAATCGATAAGTTTAATTTGATTTTCCGATCCCTCCTGTATTGTCTTGCTATAGACTGTATTATAAGTGTTTGCTTAAGACATCGTAATATGTAAGTCTACATGTATTTCCCTTTTCCTGTTGTATTTTCTAACTATAAACAGTAAAGTACGCCTTTGCTTAGAACACATTAATATATAAGCTTAAAGTAATCACTTTTTCATAACTGTAATGTATTGCTATAAAATATATTTTTAAGTATTTGTTTGTTCTGCTGTATTTTATTAGTACATAATGTACAGTAATTGTATGCTTAGGATAACTTAATCATTAATATTTAATTTAACATCCCTATCCCAACTGAATTTTATTATAATCTGTATATTACTTGTTTGTTTAGAAAATTTTAATCTATAATATGTAATGTATCTCCAAATTTCTCGAGTATAATATTGATATAGTCTGTATAGTATGTATTTTCTTAAACCATCTTAAGCTGCAGGTTAAATTGTTTCTCTCTTTCACTCCGTATGTTATTGCTATAAACTGTGTATTACGTCTTTGCATAGAACGAATTCGTATATAAGATTCAATTAATTTCCCTTTCCATGATGTATGTTAATGAAATAAACTTTATAGTAAGTGTTCCCTTAGAACATTTTGACAAACACCATTACATGTCTCTCCCATGTCCTGCTGTAACTTATTTATATATTGTGTATTGTACGTGTTTCCTTTGAACATAATCTATACTTTTAATTTAAGTTCAATTTCTCTGCTATATTACATCGCTTTAAACTCAAAATGAAATAAGATTCAAATTTCATAGCGTCTTTTGCATAATTGCAATTGAAAGACTTCATATTTTCCCCACATTATGATTTCAATCATTTAATGACAGAAACATAAAAACAATTGCCGATCAATACGCTTCTCACTAGCTACTTCAGTCTGAAGTATTTCATGTGGAATTGTCACATACAAAACTAGAGTTCATAATCACGAAATTTCCTAAACTCGAGACAAAATACCAAAATCTATTAATTCCAGATCAAATGGAAACGTTGTTCCAATGCTATTTTAACTAGACACGCCATTTTCTTTCGAAAGTTATGTCGAGCGCGCGACTAAGTTCAAATGTATCTGGGCGGAGTTATATGCGCTGCAATTATGTTGGTTTGTGCAATGATGAATATATGCTTGTGTATTTAGTTTGGCATGCGGCATACATTCAGTTACATTGTTTATTGTGGTGTATTGTAGTGTAATTAAGCCGTAGGTAGAATATAAAAAATAGCATATAATAAAAAGGTTACAGCAAATTTATGGGAAAAAATGAACTTGTTTTGTCGGATGGATATACTGCATTCCCAAGGTCATGCAGTATTCCATCCAAAAACTCGTTCATATTTTCCCATACAAATGCAGTAACCTAGAAATGTATTTCCCATTTCCAGCTGTATATTATTGTACAGTCTGTATTGTACGTGTTTTTAGTGAACGTTTTAGTCTGTACGTTTAATTGTATCTCCCTTTTCTGCTGTATTGTATTGCTATAAACAGTATAGAACGTGTTTGCATGGAACGTCTTAGTATATACGATTCAATTTAACTCCCTTTCATAACATTTATGGATTTATATCAAATAAATAGTAAGTATTTACTTAGAAAATCTTAATCTATGATAATAAATTGTTCGCCCTCTTCCTTTTTTATCTTATTAATATAAACTGTACAGTAAGTGTTCATTCAGAACATCAAAGTCAGTGTGACAAATTTTTTCTCCTTTTCCAGCTTTTTTATTTTTTAAACTGTATATTAGGTTTTTGTTTAAAACATGTTAATCGATAACATTAAATTTATCTGCCTTTTCCTAATCTATTTTATTACTATAAGCTGTTAATTAAGGGTTTGCTAAGTACCTCTTAATGTATAATTTTAATTTTATCTACCTCTTCCTTCTCTATTTTAAATATAAAATGTACATTACGTAAATGCTTAAAACATCATAATTTCTAATATTTAATTTATCTTCCTTTTACTCGTGTATCTTGTTATTGACGTCTGTATAGTACGTGCTTGCTTTAACATCTTAAAGATCTTAAACTATTAGTTTAACTTGATTTCCCTTTATCTAGTTGTATATTATTAATATAAACTGTACAAGAAGTGCTTGGTCAGAACATCTGAGTCTATAAAATTAATTTTACCAACCGCTTCGTGCTGTAAATTATTAACACAATCTGTATTGCATATCTTAGCCTTCAACATCATATTTTTTTAAGTTTTTCTACTGTATTTTATAAATTCTACTGTACGTCTTTGTTATAACATCATCCTCTGTTAGCTAAAATGTGTCCCATTTTTCCTTCTTTATATTTTTACTATAAAGTATATAGTATTAATTTATAGAACATCTTCATCTATAATAGTGCATTTACCTCCCTTATCCTACTATATTGAATTTCTACTGGCTGTATTGTACGTCCTTCCATAGAACATATTCTTCTATAATAGTACATTTACCTTTTTTCCTACTATATTGTATTACTACTGGCTGTACTGTACGTCCTTCCATAGAACATCTTAATCTATAATATATTTTTTATCCCTTTTCCGGCTGTATCGTACGTGGTTGCTTAAAACACCTTAGTCTATATTCTTTAATTTATCGCTATTTACCTGCTGTATCTTATTTCCATAAACTGTATCGTACGTGTTTGCTAAGTTTAATTTAATCTCCCTTTCCCTGGTGTATTTTATTAACCTAATCTGTATAGTAAATGTTTGCATAACATATCTTAATGGATATGATTTAAGTTAAGCAGCGGGGTGGGCGAAGAGACTCTAATAGGTTTACCCTGGAATTCTCATACCCTGGAATTGTAAAAAAAATTATACCCTGGAATTGTCATACCTAGAATTGTAAAAAAAAAATATTAATGATTGGTATCAAGTCGGAGTCGGCCCTCCCTGCTGCTGTTCATTTCATGCAAATATTTTATCAAGTCCGATTCGATATCTTGTTCGAGGATCATGTAGATGTATCGTATTCTATAAATTAAAATTATTATTATAACAATAATGATAGATATTGAATCTTCAGGGAAATGTTAGAAAAACCGATGAAACTATTAATACAGTTTTTTGGCACTCCAAATAATATTAGTACAAAACTCGCTGATACCAAGAATAACCTTGAAACGTTCGAAGGAATTCGAGTGCTGATTCCTGGAATTATTTAATAAAACTGGTCTTTTTAAAATTCCATCGGGAATCACAGGTCAGCAATATCGTATCCACGATATCATCGGGATCCGCAACATGCGAATCTGGTTTAATTTTTTCGCTAGGTAAAATCAATGAATTATTCAAAGAAATTAGTCAAGAGCATATACAACAACTACAGCTGCTACAACAGTATTTTCAAGAGTGTATCTTTAATGTAGCAAGTTCATGTAGCGAGATTATCAAACATGTAGAAATATTAAATCAGCTCGCATCCGACAGGGAATATATTCACCAGCGATTAATTCAGGCAGTAATTGATACTAAAGAAATAGACAATAAACAAAACTTTTTAGACGCGTATTCGCCAACAGAGGCGTCGCTGCCAAATTTTAAATTTCCCGATTATAACGCACCATAATTAAGCAAATCCGTCAATGATGTCATTGAAGAGTTATTTCCTGAAATACTAGCCGCGTGGAGAAAAACACTAGCTGCGACAAATATCCTTAGACATAATAATTATCCCTCCGGGTTCGGTAGACATATATCCCGTAGAAACCGTAAATATAACGTCCGTAGTCGCAGTCAATCTCGGTTGGGATATCATCGACGGCAGTTACAGCACTGACACGGCAATATCAAATTAAGCTCAGCAAGGATTCATAAATACATAAAGAATGAATACTGGATCTAAGAAATGAGGTACTATTTATTAATTTACTTGTAAAATCGTGAAGAAAAAATATGATTTTTTTCACTGGACTTATTTTTTGTATGATTTTGACTAGTAAATAAGATATAAATCCAACAATTTGCACGATTTGACTACTAAATACCATATTAGAAAAAAGAAAATTGACTGATTTGCACGATTTTGACTAGTAAATACCGTGATTTTACAGTAAAACAAAATTCAAAAAATGATATTCAGCAAAATAAATTAATAAATAGTTCAGTCAAATTATTTTTCGTCATTATCTAATATTTTTCTTAATTGTCTCACACGAATATTAATTATCCTCTTTGCTTCGTATTCGTGGGATAATACTGATCTAATATTTTCGATTTGTGTTTCATCTACGATAGCCATTAATTGATATATAGCTGTTTGAAATTTCTTTATAAATCAGTATTCCGCTGGTAGAATATATGTCCTTCGTGTTTATTCTGTACTAGTGTTTCAAAATCAGAAACAATTTTTTCAATGATTAATTCATCAGATATTTGCATTCCATTAATTTTTATTTTTTCAATAGCATAAATTATATCATTGATATTTCATTGTTCCTTCTACTAAATATTTTATTTCTAAATAATCAATTGTCATTGATGATATTTCTTTAGTAAAAAAATAAATAAGATGATTTTTATACTCATTGATAGTATTTGAACATGATTTTTGTTTATATTTCTTCGAATACGCTGATTTGTACATGTTCGAAGCTACTCTCTGTACTGATTTTGCACAAATATCAAAATAATTACCAGCCGAATACATTGATTGAAATATTATTTCTTCGTTAGTTTCTGTATTTGTGGATTTAATCGCTTTAATGATTTAATGAGTCAATGAACCAACCATCAGCCATTTGCATTGATTCATTATTATATTAAATATTTGTCTGAAATATAATATGAATATATTTGATCTTGATGATGTTGAACATGATTTAACTGATGTTAATAATGCCAAAAAAGAGTTTTATGACGATGGAGCATCTCATGTGTGGTCTACATGGAAAATTATAAACACTGAAGATGTTATTGCTAATACAATGAATGATGCACGGGCGAAAACAATCATCGATTATATCGGTGTTCACCACCGTAATGAGAAATTTATCTTGAGAATAAAATTCATCGCGATGATGACAGACACTGATATATGGATTATTCGTGATAAACGTGATCCTGTAGTTGGTGGGAAAAAATGTTATTCTAAGTGGTGATTCTAAACCGGTCTATTAACTGGCATTGACAAACCGTATTACGAGCGATCGTATCCTGTAACTGCAGTTGTTTATGGAATTTATTAGCTAAATAATACGCCTAATGTTAGAGATCCTACTCCGATGAAAATTTCTTCATTAAATTGTGTAGCCGAGCGAGTAATGACATATTTTGCAAATCCGAAGCGTGTAGAAGGTTTAACAAATTTACGACGAGAAAAAATGACCAAATGGGCTGAACCAATCGCGGATAAAGGAGCATCAATAAATGATGTTGCTGAGTTATCGAGTACATTAAAATTTCCCATGGTAGTAAAAACCCTATCGGGAGAAATTGTATACGAATCAGTAAATAAATCAAGAAGAACACCGATTATGATCATTGATCATAATGCCCACGCGTGGACGTCCGCGGTAACAACATTTCCACAAATACGTGTTGTGAAATTTTATTCGTCATAATTCCCTGGGAATGATTTTAATTTTATTTACGAAATAAGTAAATCCGATTCAGTTTCAGTATGGATGCTTAAGAGCTCTGAAAATGAATATGATCAATTTGTAAGACCTAACGGTGATTTATACAAAAATTAATCCTTACATGCGGAGATTAAAAAAACTCGCAGAAAAATATTCTATGAATGCTGAACAATTATTAGTTAATTGTTTTACGGTTCCATCGGTTGCTGTTCATTCTGCTCGAGACAAAAACTCGTGGAAACTAACACCTGTTGAATTTCTCGAGAATGTCCAACACAGTTGTATCGAATACGGACACGGTGGTTTGTGGAATACCAAATATGATTACAACAATATGATATCAGTATATATGGTCGCGTGTTATCCAGGATATTTTCTAGGAATGGGTGAATGCGCTGAATATTTTTAAAAAATCGGACATCCTGCAAACGAGATGACACGAGTATCAATTAATGGTCCGTTACCTGATTTTCCATTGACATGATTTGCTCGTGTAGCATCATTTGATCTTCACAGGATTTGTTATATTTGGTTTGGTAGACATTTCTCGGAAAAACGCTGGGTGTCAATTGCATTATTGAGATATATGATTGCCAAAAATAATTGGTAAATTCACTCAAGGTGGAGCATACGATCACCGACGGCATCATTCACGATTGATTATGGATGATTCTGAATTAGATTTTATAATCGCTGATACCGCTGCGAGAAATATATTTTGTAATCGTAAAATATTTACTTATCAGATGGAGAAAAAAAATAGGAACAGCTGTTAGTTACGTTGATGGAAAATCTCCTCAATATACACATTTAAGATCTTCAATGCTGGCTTATGTTTCTATAAATTTATCATCGATGATAAATAGATTTCCTCGTGACGCAGTTAGAGTTGCTACGGATTCGTTTTATATCGATAAAAAAACATTCAATGTTGTTAGATCGTTTCGTGAGCACCGATGAATCATGGGGTTCATGGAGAATCAAAAAGGAGAATATACTCGATTATTGTGAATCAGCGGATATTACGATTAAGGATAATTATTATCGCGATGAAATATTAGAAATGTCGTTAGAACCATCCGTGTACGATCCAGCATCTAGACATAAAACAGTTTACTTGAATGGGCTAGGTAGTTCTGGTAAAACAACACGAGTAATAACATTATTTCAGAATTATGATATGATCGTATGAACACCAACACACAGATTCGCGCGAGAGATAAAAACCGAGGAGGCAATTCGTGTACTTGTCATAGCTTTTTAAAATACAGCGGTGGTGCATGGACTCCTGATCGAATTGGAGAAAAATATATTCAAAAGGTTATTATTTGGGATGAAATATGTACTGTGTCGTTGGAAGTATTAAAAACATTTATTGATTGGTTATTATTGAAAATTACAGCTGTAGTCATGTGCGGCGATCACGGTCAACCACATCCTATCGACGGAGTATCTCCACATGATTGGCTAAAGAATTTTGTTGATTATTGCGAAGAAATAAATGACGATCACAGATCACTTGATGCAAAATTAAGTGAGTTAAAAGAATTAATCAGACTACAATCGAATAAAATTCAGTGCATGGTAATGCGCGGGGTAATTTTAGAAACACCCATGAAGACTTTTTACAATCGTGGAAACCTAATGATTTGATAGTTGCAAGTAGAAAAATAGTCAGAGACACACTTCAATAGTTATTTCAGTTACAACGAGAGAAATTTCCAATGTTGCCTGTTCCGCTGTGTTATCGATCAGCTGATACACGACGACAAAACATTGACGTTGATGTACCAGGACGGGGTAAACCAAATTTGATATTAAATGATATTGTTACAGTTGATATTGATGATGTTGAAGAGGCACTAAACACAGCTAAATTTCCGTGGACGCTTGGATACGCGATGACGATTCATTCATCTCAGGGATTAACTATTTCTGATACAGTCGTTTGGATTGTTGATGATCGTATAGAATGGTCAAATTTAGTTTATCTTGCGGTATCTCGACTTAGAAAAATATATCAATTACGGAGAATCGTTTTAGATAAATCAATAATTGATGATGACCTAGACGATGATATAATAAGAAAAAAATTTTCTAGTTATAAACGATATGACGTGTAAAAATAATCACGAAGTTGATCTTGATGTTGAATTTATCATATCGCTAAAACCACAGCAGAATAATCATTGCGCAAGTTGCAATTGTATAATCTTATGGCGATATCTAAAAAATGATCCAAGACAATTTACCGTAGAGAGAAAAAATAACAGTCTTGGTCATACACGAGAAAATACCACGTTGACATGTCTTGAGTGTAATCTTCGTAACGGTGCTAGTTGAGTGGTTTGTGTGGTAATTTTGTGTCCATAGGAATTACTTGTATTTCTTCGCGTGTAAATCCGCGTTGAGGAGCAATTGAATCAAGTACATAAATTGTTGGTCTACCAGTTGATCTTGTTGCACTAGATATTTTATGTGTTGTGATGCTCCAAATAGGATCAGTTGCTCTTTTTCTGCCTTCAAGTTCACCGGGTTTATATAAATATGTTACAGTGATATTAACTAATACCGGTTGTGTTGAAAAATCACGTCGTTGTATTGGTATGTATTTCTTCATGATCGCATTGATTGGTTTCATATTTATTGCTCGGGTTGTTTCATTATTGAATGCGGCTATAACATTTGGTAATCTTTCAGCCCATTCCTGAGATCTCATATCCTCAATAAATTCCCTTGCATATTGATATCCGAATAACCGCTCATCGAGTGTTCGATTAAATCTTTCAACAATTGCCTGATCATTATGAATTCCGGTGTGTCCTCGTCGTATTTTAACATTATGTTGTTTCATTAATAATCATACTGCATCTAGAAATTCTCTACCAGGATCAGTTTGTAACAACTTTGGCCATTGTAGATATCCTCGTTGATAAATTCTTTTAAATGCATCTGCTACCTCAACTGCAGTTTTGGTTGATAATGGTTCTACTTCTTTATATCTACTTGCAATATCAGCTATTGTTAGTAATATTTGTATGTTTTTTGATCAATAATATCATGCGGTAAAACATAATATCAGCTTAATGAACCTCATTAGGAACACTAACATCAAAATGTGCAAATTGAATTCGTTTAGGCGGTGGTAGTTAAATTTGCCTTATTGGCTGTATGGATAACCATAACTTAGCAGTAGAATTTTTGACTTTCGCTGCTTTAGCAAGTTTATTAATTGCTGTTTTACCCTTCCAAAATCCAATTTGGGAATACTAAATTGATTCCATTTTTTATATATTACCAGCACCTAATGCTAATTTACCTTTCATCGCGGATTTTATTAACCAATTTTTCGTTGAAGGATTTATCAAGAATAGAATCTAATGCATGAATCAAATTCACATCCGCGAGATGTCTCTGTTGCAGATCATTACTTCGATAAGCAATATCATGAGTAAGACACGCCTCATCGATAGCATTTATTGGTTCTTCACCTGAATTTGGTTGATCATGTTTGTCAAGTCTAATATCAAGTCGGGTTCCGAACCACAATAACTATATCATGGTTGATCTTTTTTCTCCTGGATATTTAGCCCAGGGAATTCCTGGTAATTTTGCTAATTTTGCTGCAATGTCACCTCCTGTTTTTTTGGGTTTTTTTGTTTCTTTGTTTTTTAAAACTGACTTTGTCCCTGACTTATTAGTAGAAATAAATCTAAATTTCTTTGTACCACACCGAGCACATTTACCCGTAGCAGCTGATCTATTATTTTTTGTTGTAACCGTAGTTAGATCAATTGGTGGAGTGAGGGTCTTACATTTTACACAATATAAATCCATAAGTATAATTATATCATGAATGTAATTGATTTTTGCCGCGACCAAAACAAAAATAACCAGTTAAACATCATGCCGCATTACCAAATTATATTAGAATGATTATGATAGGTCCATCTGGTAGTGGAAAAACACAGTTGTTGCTTAATTTGATAATGAGGTGGTTAAAATGGGACAAATTATATTTAGTAGCACCATCAGTTGATGATCAGCGATGCTATGAAGTACTTAAGGATTTTAATGACAATGCAAGACTGTTAAATGATCACAATGTTGATATTATCGAATTTATCACTGATATTAATGAAGCGCCATCAGTTGATTCTATTGATGGAATTATTAATAATTTAGTCGTGTACGATGATGTGATGTTAGACAAACAATCAAATCCAGCTAGGATATTTTCTCGAGGTAGACATAAAACACTGATGTTATTTATGTTACTCAGCGATACACACATATTCCAAAGGTAATTAGAAATAATTGTATTGTTCTAGCTGTATTTGATAGAGCTGACACACACACGCTGAGAAATATTCATCAAACTTGGTGCAGCGGTGACATGGATATAATTAAATTCAGAAATCTATTCATTCAAGCTCAGTTTTTTTTACAATTCTAGGTATGACAATTCCAGGGTATAATTTTTTTTGACAATTCCAGGGTATGACAATTCCAGGGTAAACCTTATAGAGTCTGTTCGCCATCCCTGTTGCTTAAATTATCTCCCCTTCCCTGCTGTATCTTTATACTATATACTGTATAGTACGTGTTTGCTTAAAATATATATAAGTTTAATTTATTCTCCCTTTTCCTGCTGTACTTTATTGCTATAAGCTGTATACAGTGTGTTTGCATAGAACATCTTAATCTATAATATTACAGTTATATTCCATTTGCTCATGCATCTTATAACTATAAAATGTATGGTACGTGTTAATTTAGTACATCAGAATCTATTTGATAAAATGTATCTTCCTTTTCCAGCTGTATTTTATTCCTAAAATCTATATAGTATGTGTTTCTTTAAAACATCTCTTTTCTGCTGTAACTTATTAATATAAAATGTTTTGTACGCTTTTGCCTAGAACTGCTTAATATTTACGATTGAATTTATTTCATTTTCCAGCTGCATTTTCTAACTATAAGCTGTAGAGTACTTGTTCGTTTACTTAATCAATAATATTAAATTTATCTCCCTTTTCCTACTGTGTTTTACTAATATAAACTGTATAGAAGAAGACATTAATTCATACTTTTTATGTTATCTCCCTTGTCGTGATCTATCATATTATTATCATCTGTATAGTTCGTGCTTTCTTTGAACATCTTATTATATAAGTTTAATTTTATCTGCATTGTTCTACTTTATTTGATTACTACAAACTGTATAATACAGATGTAATGTAAGTGTCTCGTTTGAACATCTTAATGTATAAGTTTAATTTTATCTCGGTCTTCCTGCTATTTTGTTTACGATTAACTTTATGTTACCTGTTTCCTTAGAACTCCGTGATCTATTTGTTTAAAGTTATGTCCATTTAGGTGTTTTATCTTACAAATGTCAACTGTATTGTACGTGCTTCCTAACAACGTCTTCAGTAATTACTTTAATTTTATCTCTCTTTTCTTGGTGGATTTTATTACAATAAACTGTATAGTAGTTCCTTGCTTGAACATTTTTATCGACATGATTTAAATGATCTCCCATTTCTTTTTGTATATAATTACTATAATCAGAATATTACATGTACTCTTAGAACATTTTAATATATAAAATAAAACTTCCTACTGTATTATTTGTCTGCAAACTGTATAGTAAGTTTTGGCTTTAAACATCTTAACACTATATTGTTAAATTTATCTCCAATTTTCTATCAAATTTATACTACGTTTTTGATTACAGCATCTTAATATATACGTTTAACTGTACATCCCTTTCCCTGCTGGATTTTATTGTTGTAAAATGTATAATGCGTTTTTTGGTAAGATCGTCATGATGTATACGATTAAATTTATATCCCTTTTCCTGCTGTATATTGTTCTATAATATGTATACTCAGTATTTGATTAGAACATCTTAAAATCTAGGATTAAATTATATCCCATTTGCTGCTCTATCTTGTTACTATAAAATGTGTGGTACGTGTTCAATTCCTTATGATTAAATCTATTTTCCTTTTCAACTGCATCCTATCACTATAAGCTGTATAGCACTCGTTTGCTTACAACATATTAATCTATACAATTAAATATATCTGCCTATTTCTGCTGTATTATATTGCTATAAAAGGTAAAGTGATCTTGATTAAACCAACTTGACAGCTATGCTTTAATTTATGTCCCTCTCCTTCTGTATTTTGTTGCAATAAACTGTATAGTAATAGTTTGAATAGAAAATCTTAGTTTATAAGTTTAAATTTCCATCCATATACTTGCTGTTTTTAATACTATAAACTGCATATTACGTAAATGTTTAAAACATTTCATCTATATATTTAAGATTATCTCCCTTTTCACGGTGCATTTTATTACTGTAAACTGTATAGAACGTGTTTGCTTAAAACATCTTAATCGATATAATTTAAATTATCTCCCCATATCAGCTGTATCTTATTACTATAATCTGTATAGGATGTGTTGATTGAGACATCTTATCATATAATATTAAATTGATGTCCCTTTTCCTACTGTACTTTTTGACCAAACTGTACGTGTTTGCTTAGAACATCTTATTTTATAACGTTAATTTTATCTTCTTTGTCCTGACAGCTCCAATGGCCTAGAGATTAGAGCGTCCGACTCGAATGCGGGTGGTTGTGGGTTCGATCCCCCTCCGAGGCATACAAAATGCTTTACAAACTGGTACTAACAGCTGCCTCGCTAGGCGCTCAGCATAAAGAGGTTAGTGTTACGATCTGTCGGCCATGTGTCAGGATAATGTGATTGGGTTCGACATCATGCTAAATGTCTGCAACATGATTCCTTAGTGCTGGACATCACTATAAACTGTCAAACTACAGACATCGTATCGATGTGACTGAACATTTTAAAGCTACATTAACAGTCAAAATCACGCACACATACACACATCTCCCACAAGAACATATTAATGTATAGTATTAAATTTATCTAATATTTCCTACTGTTTTATTGATATAAACTGTTTAGTACGTGTCTGTTTTGAACATCATAATCTATAACTTTAAATGTATCTCCCTTTAAATGATGTGCCTTATTAATATAACATGTATAGTAACGCTCTTTTCCTTCTATATCATATACATATAAACGGTATAGTACATATTCATTTAGTCTTTATGATTAAATTTATCTCCCTTTTCAACTCCAACTGTATAGGACGCGTTTGCTTAAAATATCATATTCTATCAGATGTAATTGTCCTGCTGTAGCTCAGTACTTTAAATTTTAGTACGTGTTTGTTTATACTATATTTATCTATAAGAGTCATTTTATTTCCATTTTCCTGCTGTTTCGCATTACTATAAACTTTACGGTAATATGATAGAAGACAAAAATGTAGAGAAAGTTATTGATAAAGATATATTCTAACTGTATATTATTACTTTAAACTGTATAGTTTGGAACATCTAAATCTGATGTGTCACATTACTATAAACTGTATAATAAGTGTTTCCTTAGATATAATTGAATCCGCCTTTTCCTACTGTATTTTATTACTACAAACTGTATATTTCGTGCTTGGTTAGGACATCTTAATATATAAGTATACTTTTATATCTTTTCCTACTGTATATTATTTATCTAAATAATATAGTACGTGTTTGTGTAGGACCTCTTACTATCTTTGATTTAATTATCTCCCCTTTCCTGCTGTATCGTATTATTATTAACTCTATAGTATGTGCTTGCTTAGAACATCTCAAACTATACTATTAAATTGATATTCAGTTTCATACTGTACCAAATTGCTGTCAAATGTATGGTACGTGCTTCCTTAGAACATCTTGATATATAATATTAAACTTGTTTAAATTTTCTTGCTGTATCTTATTACAATACACTGTATGTTACGTGTTTCATAACATCTTAATCAATAATATAAAATGTATTTCCATTTTCCTGCTTTATACAATGTATATTATTTGATTGCATAGAACATCACTAGCTAAAAATTCAATGTTATGTTCCTTTTCCCTCTTTATCTTATTAATGTAGACTGTATAGTACATGTTTGCTTAAAACATTCTAATCTATGAGATTAAATTTATCTCCATTTTCCTTCCGTGTTTTCTTACTATAAACTTTGGACATCTTAATGAATATCTTTAACTGCATTTCCCCTTTCTTGCTGAATCGTAGAACTATACTGCATAGTACGTGTTTGCATATTTATTTATAATCTTTAATAGCATTTACCTTTTCCTGCTGTATCGTTTTCCTATAAACAGTGTAGTACAATTTGCTTTGAACATTTTCTTCTATAATTGCAAAAATTTATATCATTTACATGCTGTATATGACAACTATAAACTGTACGGTACGTGTTTGTTTAGACCATCTTCATATATAAGTTTTATTATATCAGCAGCAGAGCGGGCGAACACACCTTTTGCTGGAGCGTAATTTTTGAACAAATAAGGCCTCCTAGGAAACTGAGAAAATAGAGCCAATAACGCTAAACCAAGGCCTCTAACTGATCGAAATTTTCTATAATTTGGGTTAGGATTTATTTGGTTCATTTTTGGCTGTGGTTAGTGTTTTCTAAAAAGTATGTGCTCGCGTGTACCCAAAGTGACGCTTCATTGAGGTTGGACCCCTCTGTTGCTATAAATAAATCAGTATATCGTCCTCTCATCGAAACATGTTATTAAGGTCTATACGATGATCATGCAAAATTATCATTATAATTCCGCATTTGGGTGACTGTACTAGGAAAAAAAAATATTTATAATTTAATTATGTCCATGTCTTCTCTAGACCAAGTCTGATGAATATTTCGCAGATAATTTACATCAACTCCATTAAATACAAGTAAAATATTGCAGCTATCTCTTATCACTTGTGCTATTTTAGTATATCGCTGAGAAACATACATCACTTCTGAGGTTTTCTGGAAAATATTCCAACTGAATTTGATTGTCTGTCCAGCATTACATAGTCATATACTACTACATTATTAATAAATCCATCAATGTTATGTCCCAATGGGGCTTCATTTATATTAGTAACGAATTCAATAAAATCTTTGCCGTCCTCGTCTAACGTAAGAGAAATAATGACTAGTGTCTAAAGCTGCAATGTATAAATATATTAATAAATATTAAATTAGACAATTTTTAGGTTTTGTCAGTTCAGGAAACGAACTCAGTCATAGCATTTTGATAGACTGTCGTTGTAAAGGAATCCGATAAAATATAAAATGAAAGTAACAGAATATTCCGTTACATGGAAACAGATGCCATGGGACCACCTACATTCCAAATGTAGGTGAAATGGCTAAAATATCAATGTACTATTATGTCTTCATGGAAAGGGCAACTTTTCAATCCGTTCTGAGGCAACACTGAACATCAGGCAAATTAATTTAGACAAGGTGCGTCCAGCATTTTTATCTTGGGACCCAAACAGATAAAAAGCTTAAGGTTGCAAACCGAATGACCATGCCCATAGATATTTTTTATATAATTAAATCTGAAAATCAAACACAATTATTACATGACACAAATACAATATTATTACGTGAATATAATAACCTTGTCAAATAGGAGATTGTGACAGGTTCTGAAGTCGTCATCAACAATCAATACAGACAATTTGATATGTGATATATAATTAAAAACATAGGCGTATAACATGATATAAGATCTGAATTCATATGACCCTAAGATAATGAAATATAAAATACCTAGTAAATATATAAAAATATGCATTTCAGAAGTCGAAAATGATGTTTAATATTGTGATTATTATTAATATAATTATACATATTTTTTAAGTTCAAATGTCGTTTGTTACTATATATATGATAAACTGTGTATTTAAATAGAAAACATTATTTAAAACAAAATAAGTTGGTTTCAATGACCTATGCTGACATGATTATTTTTCAAGGCAGATGGTTGCAATTGATGGAAGATATTTTGAAAAAAAGAATGGTATATTTGCCTTGGCAAGTTTTCGGTATGAACATAACATAAAATCTGATGTTTAAGACACTGACCAATGGCATATGGGCGATCTAAATAAGAGGCGAAAGTGATTTCAAGTCTTCAAAAGTGAATATTTTTGTAATCTATACATCTGTTATGTTTAGGGCGGAAGGGCTAGCGGATGTATATTCTTGCTTGCAATTTAGCAAAGGATTTATATTAGCAATATAAAGCTGCATTTTGTTAAGAACTGTTTAGTACAGTAGGCTTCTTGTCGGGTAGGGTAAGGTTTACTTCAGAACCTGTCTTTTGTTTTGAAATTATTGTGCAAATAATGTAATCTGTATAACTTACCGGATATAACGTCATAACGTTTTATCGTATATGCTCGTGTCATTCATATTACACAGTGTTATATGTGTTTTCAGTTGACGAGAATGACCCGAGTGCCCGGAGCGATCGAGATATTGGAATGATCAGAGTCGTCGTGGTACAAGATGTAAAGATATTAATTGACAGTAGCAGCTGTGATGCTGGACCATATCAGCCGTGGAGCTGAGTAAGATGTTGCTGGTCGAGTAGCTGGTGATCGGGCGTTGCTGACCGAGATTGGTGGCGCTGACTACTTGATTGACTACCAGGAATACTGTCTGCTTGACTGGCCACTCTGTCTGGTAGCCGAGTGTGCTGGTGTATGAGTGTGTAACTCTAAATATGTGATCTTTTATTCGCGGGCCAATTGTGGGGCCTTCTAAAATCCAGTGTGTGGTTTGGGACGTTTAAGAAAATTTGTATATCTGTCCCATTTGTATACACTAATTCACTATTTGAGTGAATATATTTTACTATAAGAGTAAAATACAACTATTTCGTTACAACACATCAATCATTACGTTGTGATATCACTGTGAATCATGCACCCCATGTACCTGTACTGTGTAATGTAATTTAGTTGTATTTTCATTATTAAGTCCGTGCGTTTTATGTTTATTGATCAAATATGTGGATCATATTCACCCAGATATTAATCATACTTAATTGCTCATTCAAGTCGTTCGTTATACACATTATATTTGTATGACCATCAAAAGAGTTATGTTTTAAATCCGAAATCCAACCCGATTATCATGTTACAATAACTAATAAACAGTTTATCGTAATAATATATATAATGATCAAATTAATCGTTTAGATTAAGATGTTCTCTGCAAACACGTACAGTATAGTTTATAGCAATAACATACAGTACGAAAATGGACACAAATGTACTATTATACATTAAGATGTTTTTAGGAAATACGTAATATACAGATTATGCTACTAAGATACACTAGGATAAGGGAGTTAATATTAAACTTATAGATTAATAAATTCTAATCAAACACATACTATACAGTTTATAGCAATAAAAAAATACTAAGATAAGGGAGTTAATATTAAACTTATAATAATAAGTGACAGCAGGAAAATCGAGACAAATTGAATAGTATAGATTGATATATTCTAATGAAGCAAGTACATTACAATTTGAAATAATACAATACAGTAGGAAAAGAAAAATACATTTAATATTATAGTTCAAATTGTTCTATAGAGTTTATAACAATGCACTGTATCAGGGCAAGGGCAATAGAACACGTAATATACAGTTAATAATAAGATATAAATGTAAAAGGGAGCCAAATTTAACCTTATATATTAAGATGTTTTAAACATACACGTACCATACCGTTTATTGTAGACGAAAACTAGAGCAGGAGAAGGGAGACATATTTAATATAATAGATTGTGATGTTCTAAATGAACACTTACTATACAACTTACTGCACTAAGATAAACCAGGAAAAGCGAGATAATAGTATTATTATTGATTAATGTTTTCAGCAAACACTTACTATACAATACAGCAGTGAAAGGGAGATAAATTTACAATTACTGTATTTATTAGGACGTTCTAATCAAACATGTACTATACAGTTTATAGCAATAGAATACAGCAGGGAAAAGGAGATCAATTTAAAATTACTGTATATATAAGGACATTCTAAACAAGCACGTACTATACAGCTAAGAGTTACTTTTTTGAGCATAAACTAGTAACACAATGACCACGCACAATCAATAAGAAAAAATGACCAATGATCACCCAAACAAACTGTGTAACAGCAGTGTATTGCAATGCCAAGCCTAAACGTTCTACCCTTATATAACCGGGAGATGCGATGACAGTTTTTTAGACGACAGGGACTAAATTTTGCATAACTAAATATTTTAATTTGATACAAATGTGCCCGGCGTGAAATATGTATGCAATGAAACTTACTAATAGAACACTATGAGAAATTGTAGAGCCACACTAATGCTTTCCTTAACTAAGGGAATGGATATGGCGATCAAAATATGTCCAAAATAAACTCTAAATAAAATGCAGAAGCAGCTTAAACCCAACATTACAGTAGAAACAACTGTCTTGCTTCATTAGCTCTTGATCCGGACTATACAATGTTGCCCTAGCCACAAAACTAATATATGTTTGTGATGCTCCGTACTTTCTGTGAGTGTACACCAGGTGGCTGGCTTCATTCCCAAGCTTTAAATTCGGTATAATGGGAGGTTAGCGGCAAACGTGTGTTGGATATTGGATAATTAGAAAATTGTTGGAAACCCACTTGTACGCTTGAGATTAGAAACATGTGTACACATGATAATTATTTAAAACCAAGCACTTATATTTTATACAATTAACATCAAAGGAAAATCTGATATTGAACATTAATCCAAAGTCTATTAATAAGCCACATTTTGGTAACGTACATCTCCTCCACATGGGTGCATTGTACTGGACCTATAACGCGCATGCTCATTGAGCTATAGACCGCAATGGAATCAGATCACAATTATTATTTTCTGTTCAATATCCACGAATTCATTACAAGTCTATCTTTATTCTACCTTTGTTTCCTTATGTAACAAGGGTTAGATTTTGGAATTCTTGGTGTTGATTTAAAGGTAATTCTTTATTCGTTAGAATGTGAGCATTAGGTTTAGTTGTTTGTTTTTCACCGACAATTTACAGTACTTAAGAAGACATTGATGGTCGGGTAGCAAAATATGTCACCCAATGTACGGAACCTTGTTTCTAGTCCATCAGAGTTTATCTTTGACGATACATTATAATAACAAAAGGATTTTGAATGACTTTGCGACAATACAAACTCCGATACTGAGAAACAAATGTATATAATACATAGTAAGATGTGATTTCAGCAACCTACGAATGACACAGACAGTCGTGGGTTAATTGAATCCCACTGTTTTGTTGAAGAAACGGTAACATCTCTTAAACATTATCTTCGGTAACCAAATATGTATCTCCGCAACCTCCTCTGATATATCAAGTAACTTCTTCTAATCATGACACACCTGAAAATGTGTCGACCCAAATAGTAGGTCACGTGTACTTGTAAATGTCTCGTGTGCAACCTGCTCCTGCGATAGGTGATAGTCGTATATATAACTATATATTCTTTGCAGAGAAATGTGCATCCTACACAAAATCAAGTTTGTATTGTGGTCATTATGCTGAACTTAAATATCGCAGATTATAGTGCATGTCTAGCAATATGCAATTTCCATATAAACTACAAATACCCCGCGTGGTTCATCTTTAGAAAAAAAATGCATAAGTGTTCTTTATATTTAAGAATCACGTGTACTTGTAAGCCTAGCCAGTGATAATACTTGTTTGCATAAAAGACAATTAGATCTTCTAGTACATCTTGACGACATGTCTGCAATGTAAGACATGAGTGTCATTTCATAGCAATAACATCAATATTGATCTGTTTTTCTTGAATTATGGAGTTTCAACTTTTTTCTTAACGTGTTTTCAAAAGCACTATAGTTCATGTATTATTGTTCAAAATTTTGGTTTACCCTCCTTCAGTTCATTGTTATATGTTTTGTTATGTCTTTCCAAGCAATGATCTACATCCAACTGTTTGCTTCTTTTTAATGTTTCAAATATATTGCCCTCTTTTGTTTTAATCCTATCCTCTATGACAAATGTCTTAGCAGAATGTTCGTGATATCTGATAAAAATCTAAAGGTTTAATAATAATAATAATAATAATAATAATAATAATAATAATAATAATAAAACAATTATAATAATGATAATAATAATAATAACAAGGACTTTGTTTAGTGCCTAAATCTTGCAAAGCTCTAAGAGCTTTACAACATTAGACACCATATATACCATCAGAACATAAATAAATGTATGATTACAAAAAACAAACAACATACAATTAGAAAACATAAAAACCATGCTGAAAATATTTAAGGTAGGAAACATTATTAGGTCTTCAAGTTAAGTTAATTTAACTTGATAAAGGAAGTCGTTCTGTCAGCTTTGATTGTACTTTCTTTTTTCCTACTAGAATAAGCTTGATGTTGGAACCTAATGTCATAAATTGGAATTATTCAACTTCATTCTCAAGTTTTATTTTGCCATACTGTATTTTTTTTATTGGGTACACTGAAGTTTATTTCGTGACACCTATCATGCTTTCGAAAGTGTTTAGTTAAAATCAGACACATAATGATTAAAATTAATCTCTTAGTCATCCGTTAAAATATGATTCTGTTTCAACAACATCAACAGTCAACAGTGTGTCCAAAAAACGGGTCCAAGTGATCTAACTCCTAGGGACTCTTGATGTGGTTCCATAACGACAAAACAAAAGTAACTGAACACATTGGATCTATTCGTTTCTAATATCAAGGCAATATGACTGTATCATATTATTTAAGGTATGATGACATCTTCCCAACGTCCCTAGCTTTCAGGGTGTTAGGAAAAGGACTTAAAGTCCCGGTTACCTAATTCATACACAACTTATTGGAAGAACACTAACATGAAATCAGGACCTGGATCAGATTGGATCTGGGCAGGACAACAGGTTAAAGATCCTCATTAAGGCTTGGAGTATATATTTAATCTTAATATTCCGTAAACTAATTGCTTCTAGATACCATGTCGACGCATGCATTGCGGTTGACAAGCATTGTTTGCCTGACTTATTATTACGTAATGGACCTATACAATCCACGATTATACTGCTAAATGATTTGTGAAACTCAGGAATATGTAGAAAATGAACTCTATGTATTGTTTGGTTTGTGCTTCATACAATGAGACAAATGTGACAGGATCTACTGTATTTTTTGGAAATAACATTCGATTATCGGCCAAGGAAAAGGGTGAAGATCATGTAATATGTTCTATTGAATCCTAAATGAGCACCCAAGGAAGTTTCGTGACCTAAACTAAGAAATGTTTGTCTATACGACTTTGGAACAACAATGAGATAGCTCAATGAATACTTGCTGACAACAGGTACATCGGGGGGTTGCCACTTTCTCGTGAAGACACCATTAACAAAGTGGGTACTTCTGCTAAATCAGCATCGCTATTAGCCCTCTGAAAAAAAAATATTATATCACATGATCATTGCTCCTGCTCGACGACAAGTGACTGTCGGTTAAATTAAGAGAATAAGTGTTTTAAATTTGAATTTCATTTACAGCTTTAGTTCTTCCCGTTTTGTTTGTAATATCAATTGCGTGTCTCTTTCCTTTTTATGTAACTTCCTTCGCAGCAATTCCGTTCCTTTTTGTACATTATCTGCACCACTCTCTCTTCTTTTTCAACTTGTCTCTCTCGTTTTTATTCCGTCGTTTGTCTCTATCCCTCATTCTATTTTCCAACAGTTGCATTTGTATTTGTTCTTTTTTTCTCATTGAGCCTCCATTTTTCTTAACTATCGTTTCATCTAGTGTGTCAATTTCAATATTTTTAATTTCACTTCAGAGGCAGAAATAGACTTACCAATTTATCTTAAATCACTTGCATTAAACGTTCCTTTTGCAACATGTTTGACCTCTGCAATTGGAAAAGCCGGAAACCCGTAAACATATTTTCTAATAACTATATATTAACAATTGTTAAGACAAGTGCAAGCATTAATTTATAGATCTTATGTAATTTTACGTTATGTCTTAAAATAGACCGTATGCACATTCACAATTTCAACTAAAGTTAATCACTGCAGTAAACAGCCATACATAAAAAGTACAAAATTTAGACAGCATCAACGACAAGGATTGACAAAAATGTAGAAATACATAACAGAGAGTAAAACCAGATAAAACTTAATCATCGTTAACAAGTGAGAGAAGCAGGACATCAAGAAAGATACAGATTTGCTGCTAAAATAAAAATCATTAAAAAAACCTCGCTGTGCTGTAAACATGTAAGGTGTGTGCATCTTCTTTGTGAGACATATGATTTAAAAAAATTTTGAATTTTTTTTCCCACTCGTATAACACTGTCTTCATTATGTATGATTTTGGTACGGTTTGCTTAATATGATTCGCTGCACCTTTTTCTTCCTACACATGGTCCTTAGTGTCTAATAATACACAATTAGACGCACCTATGTAGAAAGTGCATATTGAGCACGCTTGTTTCTCTGCCTTCTGTACAACACACACACTGAAACAAAATGCTTTTATAGATATAGCAAATATGTTCCGATTTTCGATAAATTTCGATACATTTTTCTTACGCGTGACCCTCGATGTACTTGAGAAAAATATAGTACGTTACGCTAGCAAAATCACTTCATAACTTGGCCCATACATAGAACTTTGAAACGAAAGAATAATGCAACCCACACATTTAGCATTTTGTGATCTTGAGCTTTCCTGAAATGTAGGTTTTTTCTTGACCAAACGGAGCAAATGTCTCCGCTTCCACTACCGAGATAATATGAAGATGTCACAGCGTACTCACTTTTCACATATATGAATTGATATCAGATTATAAAGATATCCCAACAAAATTAGAAATAAAGAATACTGGCTCAGAATGCCAATGAATTTGAAATGTTAAAATGTATATACATGCAGTCTGAGGATCAATTGGGTTCGGTCGTTTTACATGTATCATCAATCTGCATACACAGATATATATATATATATATATATATATATATATATATATATATATATATATATATATATATATATATATATATATATATATATATATATATATATATATATTCGATACAAGTACTGCAACGATAACACATTGGGACGTATATTTTTAACATACTAAAGAGTAATACAAGCAATTATAGTTTGGAGTAAGAAAGTACTCACATGCCTAATAATACACATGTTAATTTCAAAGTCATCCCTTCTCCTTTCAGGCGGTTACACGATCCAAGATTCTGCTTGCTGATACAGTAGAGGTGAAAGCAATTGATTGAAGCTAGACAAATTTATTTTAGTTTCTGGAATTAGGATAGGAAATACTCAAAACTTAAATTAAAGAACCTCAAGAAGATAAAGCTTTCCTGTATTTTATATTTATGTAAAGTTAGACAAATATATAAAATGAGACATCAATACCCTTATCTCTTGCTTCAGAACGTTTAAATTTGTGTCTTCTTTACAGAGAAACGTTGCTGATAAAAAACTAAATATAATATTTTTAATATATAAGCTAGATATACGGATAAACACACACGCACACATCCACGCATGCATATGCAGATGTAGTCTTACTCTGTATATTGAAAAGGCCTGATTTTTTATATCAGCATACCACACCGATTATACATATCAAAAGGACAGACACCGAATAAATATGTTTTATCCATGAACAACTAATATCGGTAAAATGAATTTTCTTAAGCGCGTGTGTATGCGAGTGTCAAAAAGAGATATAATGAGAACACATTATTCCAAGACATTATTTTACTAAAAATACTTTGTTTTTTAGGGTATTAAGAATAGCTGTTCACAACATGTCATATAAGAGATACTAAAGTTATAGACCCGTGTAAAGCCTGCTCGGATTATGCTGCCTTGTGAAAGGTAGCTGACGCACGATTATCCATTCCTCTCATATCGTGGCTTTAATACCCTGTTAAAGAAGTTGGATCTGGTTTGGAAAGTAAATATCGGAATTTTCAGTAAATATTTGCTGTAAAATGTGTAAATTAGTTTGCGGAAGAGCATTTGCTTGGTTAAATATGATTTCTTTCTCGCCACTCATAGTTTTGATAAAGACAACACTCTTAACTCACTGACTGAGATTACGGTAACGTTGTCGTAATTGCTATCAGTGACATTGTTGGTTATGATGTTAATATGGATTGGGGAGATAGCAGTATGAGAGACGGTGTTGATGGATGTGAATCATAATGAATGCGATATCATTCCACACTGGAAATGTTGGCAGACAGAGAGTGAATGCGTTGAACGAAATATCAATTAACTGCCTTGAAACAATTCAGAACCATTTACACAATGGCGATCAATACTCTTCCTCCACATTTATTACACTCTTTCAAGATATAGGATGAAGATCGACTGCTCTTCAGAGATATACGGAGCTTCTAGTATGCTCATCCGGGATATACATACTATATGGAATACTCAGTAGATCTTGATTTCTCTTCCGATATATACTGTGTATCTGGAATGCTCTTCCGAAATACCAGTACATCTATAATGATCTTCCAAGGCATACAACACACGTGGACAAATATACAGTACACGTGGAAAAGATATATGCCCATATTACGTAACTCATTTACAAAAGCTATAAGGCTCGACGTACACTGGGGTTATATGGGTTATATAGAGGGCCAATATCAAAAATATGATGGTGATTATCATTATTATTATTATTATTATTATTGTTATTTTCATCCCAATATGTGTCGATGAATATAGGTTTCAATACGGAGTCTTACCTAATGACTACACTTCATGTAGATGGATAAAGCATTAGATGGTGCATTCGTCGTAGGGTTCACATCTAATATATACAAGTATTAACAACTATTTTGAACAGACAACTTCCAACTATCTGACATTGTAAGAAGAAAGGAAACGCTATGTTTGTTTTAACGGTACTCTAAATGTTCTTGTTTCTAATATATTAAAGTCAATGCCATAATTTAAAAACAGAACCTTTCTTCGGACAAAATAAAGGAATCTGAATTTATTGCAGGTAATTATGAACCATTCATATCGATATGTGTTTTATCACTTGCTTATGATTCAGCCAAGAAAATCATTATTAAATTATATTAAAATAATACTAAAAACGATAGTGTCTTAGAGGCTGGTGTTTTTCTAGTATCAAGTGCTTTGCCATGTTCTGAGAAGTCTTTTTTCAATAAAAGTAATTGTATTGAGAGAGTAGAACGTGACTTTATTAATGTTCCTGTCCACTGTGATAATTTGAAACCAGACTTAGTAGTTGTGTCTGTAGAAGCGGTGACTTCATAGCTCAATACGAATATTAATTTAAGACCAGGTAAATAGGAAGCAGGGGGTCCTGTCTGGATCAAATAGTTGATCAAATTTAAGTTGTAATCACTGGTTCATACACAGCTTCTGCAGTCACTAGGGCTGTATCACATACAGATGGAGATAATGTTGTTAATCAGGAATTTACTCATTTAGCTGACGCATATATCGGTCCAATTCTTGATCACGTGTAGGGTATAAATCTAAGTGATCCTCTTTTCAGTACAATTCTAATCAGGGTGATAACAGAAGATCACTCACTGTGGAAGCAAAATTATATCCTGAGAGCATCTATTTACTTCATATGGATATTAACGACACTAGATTCACAAAATTACCACCTTGCCATTTTGTGAAAAATGGGATTATTTTGAGCAAATGTAGGATATATGGGATAACCGCTGGCGACGAAAGGTCAATTAGACATCACCATGTTTACTTAAGTCATAGCGACATGAAATGTGTATTCTACGGACACGAAAACCCCTTGGCTGGTCATTCGTGTGTCAATAAAGATTTAGCAGAAGGTGTGAAATCATTTACACGGATCAAAAACGAATAACAATGTTACTGCGTATTTACCTCTTGTCACATATGTGAAAAGACAGGAAAACCCATTGAAAAGATACCTAAGGTTATTTGTAACCAATTTCAGCATTTGATAACCATGTACTAAAATAGGGTTAGACTGTATCGGTCCATTGCCTGAAACCAAAATCAGATAAATAATACACGTTGACTATAATCTGTTGGTCCGAAAGATTTCCAGAGGCTATTCCTTTGTGAGAATATTAAAACTAATAATATTGTAAATGATTTGAAAAAGTTTCTTTTTAAAAATCTTTACTCTTTCAAAATCTGATCAGTTTTGTCAATTTCATTTTCTGAGATATTTAGCATGCAATGCATGATTTAGTCATCCTACGGTTTAAATCCTCTTCCTATCACTCTCATGGCAACGGGGTTGTGTAAGTTTACTTCAAATGTCGGACAATATGTTATATTTCGTACGGCATTGATGCAGGGAAAGAATGGAACGAATGTGTTTGTTGCTGTTTGTTGTTACTGAATCATTTCCAGAATTTTTAGGTTTTACTCCTTTTGAACTAGTGGTTTGACATACTGTCCATTGACCTTTTTGAAGTTATTAAAATATAAACATTTTTGAGCCAAAGATTCAGACATGAATCGTCTTGACTGTGATGTAAATGAAGGGGTTATATAAATAGAAAGGAAATGAGTATTCTGCTCAGTGATACATTTCTGTGTCTATACCCCAGGGTCTTCGTCAGACTAAGTAGCTTAAATTACACAATTAACACTCTGTTAGGATAAACTGACACAACTATGACATATAAATATGTTAATGGAGTATGTACATATAGGATATCCTATAAATCATTTTGTGTACCTATCCCACAAGTAAAGATTTAAGTGGTGACGTGAAATCAGACCGCACTAACTTTCGTCTAACCAATGCTCGGAATTCAGAAGTATTGAAATATCTAGACCAGAAGCTGATATATTGTTTCCAGATGTTGCAACACAAGAAAGTAGCATGTATAATAATATTAATATTTCAGATTCTACACTTGTGAAACAACAATCTTTAGAATATCCATGACGTCATCCTTTCAAGTGACACATGCAAGATACCTTGGGAATCATTCGGTAATTCTGAGATCCAGTCAGTGATATTATTTTAACAATCAATTTAGCTTAATTTGAGTTTTGCTGCGCATGTGTTACATTTTTGGACATGTCTTTTAATACGCTCGCCTTAAATATATGGAAGTTACTGTCAAGGCTGTCTAAAGTTGCGTCTTAGGTTATTTTAGAAGTTTCGTTTACCTGATAATTAGTTATTCATACCTTAATCATCATACCTAGCTGAGTCATATAGTTGACTTCTGTTTATGTATGGAAGTATTTCAAATATTTACAGTTAAAAGTGTTTCATAAACTAGAGGATTTAGAAATGTTTTTCCAAACTGTGAGGTAGTTCTAGTGTTCATTCCTTTATGTTATATAGTTTAAGACATTCATTCGTAACAAATATTATATTATAAAGGTAATATCCAAGTAGTAAAATAATAAACTTTCTGATTACCTAATATTTGTTTTGGAGGCTATCATTGTTTTAAACTCAAATGCAAATTTGTAGAACAAAGCTAAAGTGTTTATTGGACGACTTCAATGGAATAAGTGGCAAATAACCAAAACGAGTGGAAATGCTTGAGCACGCGTATGATGGTATATGCATGCAGTACATACATATTCAAAGATTTGAATAAATAATTTATTTCCATCTTTTTGAAAAAAATGATCTTTCCTTTCAAAACGATGAAAATATATAAATTGTAGCATAATACCAAGAACAGAATTGAATTGAATCAAAACTTCAACGTTTACCAGTTTACCAGCATAACAACAAATTGTGTAATATGACAATATAAAATTCAATGGTCTTGTTTTATTTTTATAACGTGTTCAATGCTATTTTAAAATGACGATATAAAGTAGGATATATATATATCTTAACAAAACAATTGCACACACAAACAAATCGTGTTGTGTGCACGTTTGTTAGTATGATATCTTATTTTGAATCTCTAATGTTAATAGATATACACCAGGTACAGAATATATTGAAATAGCGAAAACATAGCATAACTTCAATAGATATAATACATTGATATTCAGTGACGAGGTTATTACAGTATATATAAATATTACAAAAGTATTGCCAAAGAAATTTGTCCGTGCTTCATTGAAGTTCTAATGAATAAAGCGTTATATAAATACGTTTAACAAAATAATCTCGATAGAACTTTGTAAAGTCGACATTATATAGGTCCAAAGGTGATGTCGAAATATATCACATGGAACTAATTTCTTGCTATAGTTAAGATGCATGTCTGCTCTTATGTAATTCTTCAGACCTGTGTTTCCATACTTAGTCATACTTCATCCCGTATGTCAATGCTTAGTCATCTAGAGAGTTTATTAAGAGAGCTGCAATCGAGATGAGTCTTACTATGTGATCAGTCAGTTTGATCCAGTTAGAAAATGTTATTACAATCTTTTGAAATTAGATAGTACAACTATTTATGGACGACACACTGAAATTTATTTTCAGACTGCTTAAAAAAAAAACAAATTAAAGCGCAGATGATAGCGTCTTTGAGGTATGTTCATGTAGTGACTTACAAATATATTTAACTCATTCTTTACCTAGAATTTCACCTACAAGGAATCACAGAACGGTGAATTTCCATAAACTGCTAACATCAGAAAACTCTGTCATAAATCAGTACAACTATGTTAAAGAGACACAATTTTGATTGGGAAAGTAACTGTGCACTACCAATCTTCTTTTCGATGTAAAACAATGCTGACTGGTATTAGCAATACGTTACGTTAGTCATTTATTAACCATATAAAATTAAATATTCTCAATATATATATATAGAACTTTATATGTAAGGATGTATTAAAGAGATGACATAAATTTACATGAACCGTTTCCAAACCCAAATGATCTAATATTAATATTAAATAGTATCTATTAGGTTTGAAAAAACCTAATAGATACTATTTAAAACCTAACCATATGGTTAACATATTTTTAAAAAATGTATGATTGGTGAATTGAAAGAAGGAAACGTTGTTAAAAACTCTTAATCGGTTGACCTTCCTAACATGTCCTATTTAACACAGTATGCTACCCAGATACCATACTATCTCATATTCATATGACGATACAAAATATCTTATCAAGTTGACGAAATTATATGTCAAGATTATATTTCCTTTATTTTGAATTAACTAAATCTGGGTGGCGTCAGATATTTTCGTGTCTTTACCGTAAAATGAAATGAGTCGTTGTATGTGTGCGTTTGTGTTTATGTGGGTTTTAAGTAAGTGGATTAGGATTTACGTGACATTTTACGTATGGTCGTAATTATATTTGTGGCTTCTTCACGCTAAAATAACCACAAAAAAACCAAAGACATATTTATATGTCTGTGATCATTTTAAGTACGTTAATTTTAAAATATAACATTTCATAGTTTATGTTATTCAACATACGTATGAATACAATAAGATTTGTAATAATGTATCGGCGTCACATTAAAACTATTAAAAGTGCGCAAGTCTGTATCCACGAGTATGTGGATTTGCATGTGGCAAAAGTTGTATATGCTCATGTGTGTAGATTTGAATCTGGGATAATGTTTGCTTAGTCATATGTGTGGATCTCAATGGGTGAAAAATATAGTACTGTTCCTGTCTGTTAATGGGCATGTGTGAAACATATATGCTATTGTGCGTTGATCTGTATGTACGAAAATGTGGGTATCCTCCTGTGTAAATGTGCTTGCGGGAAAGCGTGTGTACACTCGTGAGTGTGTATTTTCAGGTTTAACAATGTGCGTATGCTCCTGTTTGTTGAGTGCATGTCCAAAAGTGTGAAAATGTATATATGCTCTAGGGTGGACTTACATCTGAAATAATGTGTGTGAATTTGCATGTGTGGACATGTTTGTATATTCCATGTGTGTTGGTTTGCATGTGTGGAATTGTGTGTTTGCTCTTGTCGGAGGATTTGCATGTGTATAATTGTATATACCCCCCAGTGTGTCGATTTGCATGAGTGAAGCTGTGGGAACATCTTGTGTACGTGTTCGCTTCTATGAAAATGTATTCATAATTATGCTTGTGGATTGCATGACAAAATGTGTGTACTTAGATCATAATATGTACATCAATTTGTTTGAGACGCCATGACATGGCGCAAAATCGATTAAGCTCTGCACAGTGTCTGCAAACGAAATGGCGTTATATAAACTGGGCAAAATCCATTTTCATCCACATAGATAGAGCGGTGAAATATCGTTCCCACTACCTATATTCACACAGGTGGTATGATTATACTAAAAACTGTTCATACACATAGTAACATTATACTAACAAACTATTTGCAAGTATGGTAATAATTTATTACAAAATTTTAATACTTATAATACAATTAATGTCTATGCTAAAAATATATATTCAATCAGTAGATAACAGTTTACTCAAAATATTCACGCAAATACTAACGTTATAGTATATGATTAATGTACAAGTTTATCAATGATATTTAATCTGCATCACAAACACTTACACTGAGAATTACATAGTTACCATAGTTGTCACATCTGCTTTTTAAACAAATATATGAGTTAATGCATTTATAGCTAAGTACTGGAGATGGATCTATGGAAGTATCGATTATTTTTGTTGTTTTTTCAATAGCTCATTTTCGCCGTTGCTTCTTTTCCAAAGCATGATCGATCGGTCTACAATCGCCCCATATTCTCATCTAACGGAATAAAATAGTCAATTCACAAACACGTTATTTAACTTTTCTTCTGAAATTAAAGTTTGAAATTTGACAATGACGAATATGTGGACGTTGTTACATGAGATATATTATATTTCCACTGAACTATACGGTGCAGTTTACAATAGTCATTGTACGATTGACGAATTGCACTAGAGATAAAACATATACGAGAATCAGTAGCTTAGTGTAGAAATTAATAACTTCCATTCACCCTGCACATAGCCCTAAAATATTGTTTAGTTCATTTTCCTGGACAAATGTATTAATAGCATCAATATTATTGATAAGAGTTGGCATATACATTCTCATTACTAGATGGATACGTCAAGTCACAAAATGGAAATGGAATTCTAACAGATGCAGTTTATGCCAGAAAAGAAAATGAAATTTCTGGACAATGTTTAAAACAAAGTGTTTGCACGGTCCATCGTAATAATGTATAACGTGCTAACAAATAACCATACATTAGTTCTTTGTAACTGAAACAAATTAATTCAACCTGATGTCATCAGAAATGTACACGAAAAAATGTTTAGAGTTAATTTCTTGTTTTTATCTATATTTTGTTAGGGTATAAATCTCAGTGATCTTCATTTTACTACATATTCCCGCGATTCTAATCAGACCTATAAAACACGATCACTCATTGTGGAAGAAAAATGAGATCCTGAGTGCACATATTTGCTTCATATGGATATTAGCGACACTGAATTCACACAATTACCATCTTGCCAGTTTGTGAAAAATAGGATCCTTCTGAACTAATGGAGGACATAAGAGATAGCCGCTGGTGACGAATGGTCAATGAGCCATCAGCATGTATACTAAGTCATAGCGACATTAAATTTTTATTCTATGCACACAAACCCCTCTTGGCTGGTCATTCAGGCGTCAATACAGATTTAGCACAAGGTGTTAAATCATTTACACGGATCAAAAATGAAATACAATGTTTCTGCGCATTAACCTCTTGACACACTTGTGAAGAGACAGGAAAACCCATTTAAAAGATACCTAAGGCCATATGCAACCAATTAGAGTATTTGATAACCATTTACTAAAATATGGTTAGATTATATCGGTCCATTGCCTCAAACCAAATTAGATAGCAGATACACGTTGTCTATAATCAGATTTTCCGAAAGATTCCTAGAGGCTATACCATTCTGAGGACATTGAAACTAAAAATATTGTAAATATTTTGAAAAAGTTTGTTGATAACACTTTTCTCTCTTTCTAACCAGTCTGATTTGATATCCGGACATTGTTAGCAAGTTATGCATGATTTAGACATCCAACAGTTTAAATCTTCTTCCTATCACCCTCATGGCCAAGAGGTTTGGTAAATTTTCTTCAAATGTTGAAAAAATATCTTAAGTATTATCTTGATGATGGGAAAGTATGGAACGAAGGTGTTTCTAGCTGTTATTGAATCAGTTCCTGGATCTTTATGTTTTACTTCATTTGAACAATGGTTTGACTTAACATCCATTGACCTTGCTGAAGTTATTAAATTTTGTTCCAGCCTAGGATTCAGAATTTAATATTCTTCACTATGTCTTAAATGTTGGATTCATATAAATACAAAGGAAATTAGTTTTCTGCTCAGTGATATAGTTTTGGCTCTCGTGTCCATACATCAGGTTAATCTTAAGACTAAGTAGCATGACCCGTATAAAGTTAGAAAAATGTCAGTGACTTAAATTAAACAATTAATACTCGGTCAGGCGAACCAAACACAACTATAACATATAAATATGTTAATGCAACCCTTTAAATCAGCCAATACATTTTTGTCCCTATCCCAAAAGTAAAGATTTAGCGGTGGCCTGAAATCAGACCGTACTGACTCTGGTCTAATCAATGTTCGGAACACAGACATATTAAACTATCTAGACCAGAAGCTGTCGCATCTGCTACCACAATGTTCGAGTGGTCTAGCTATTAGGTGAAAATTAGATATTGTTCCCAGATGTTGCAGCAAAAGCAAATAATATATAACGATATTAATATTTTAGATTCTACACTTGTGAAAAAACATTTTTTGGAGGATGCATGACGTCGTCGTTAAACATGTCACATAGAAAGATCACTAGGGAACCATTCGGAAATTCTAACATCTACTCAGTGATAAAATTTTAACATTCAATTCAGCTTACATTGAATCTTTCTGCGCGTGTGTTACATTTTTGGACATGTGTTTTATTACGCTTGCCTCAAATACATAAAAGCTGAGGTCAAGGCTGTATCAAGTTGCATCTTACGGTATTTTATAAGTGTGGTTTACCTGCGAATTAGTTATTCATTTATTGATCATCAGTATTTAAAATGTTTACAGCTACAAGTTCTTCATACAACAGAGGATTAAGAAACGTTTTTATCCAATTACTGAGAATTCACTTGATGACATATTTACCATAGTTACCATACCTGACTTTGAAACAAATATGTGATCTAATGCATGTACAGCTATGCACGGGGGATGGATGGACGGATGAATCGATCTTTTGTTGTTTCTTCAATAGCTCAGTTTCACTGTTGCTGCTTTTCTAAAGCAGCATTAACCGGTCTACAAATGCCCCTATTCTCATCTAACACAACGGTCAACTGACAAAAAAAGTTATTTAACGTTTCTTGTGAAATTAAAGTTTGAAATTTGACAATGACGAAGCTGTGGACAGATCCAGTTCACGGTATCACATGTGATGTCTCATACTTCCACTGAATTATAAGGTACAGTTTACATTAGTTTTTATACGATTTACGAATTGCATGAAATAGTAAAAATATACGAGAATCATAAGCCTAGTGTAGAAGTTAATAACTCCCCTTCACCCTGCACATAGCCCTAAAATCTTACTTAGTATATTTACATCGACAAATTTATCAATATCATCATTAATATATATACGAGTTGAAATAGACACTCGCATAACTAGATGGATACGTCACGTCACAAAATGAAAGTGGAACTCGAACAAGTGAAGTTTATGCCAGGAAAGAAATGACATTCTGGGCGATGTTTAGAACACAATTCATGTATGGTCACCTGGGATAATGTATAACGCGATAACAAATAGCCATACATTAGTACTTTATAGCTAAGACAAATTTATTCAACCCCATATCATACGAAATTTGCAGAAAAATAATTAAAATGTTTAGAGTTAATTAAATGTTTCTTATATGTATTTAAAAATTACTGGCAGTGTTAAAATTAATATGACAATCGATCAGATAGGCCTTGTCTTCGACCCCAAAGTACACGTTTGAAGCTTTTTGCAATATACAGTTGATTTGTTTTAAAATGAAGGTCAAGTTATGAAGATAAATATATATATATATATATATATATATATATATATATATATATATATATCTATACATACATATATATATACATACATATATATATATACATATATATAATATATATATATATATATATATATATATATATATATATATATATATATATATATATATATATATATATATATATATATATATATGAAATAAACTGACAATGAACAATGCAAAGCTGGGAGCGCTTTGGATTCTTAATGAGTAATTTTCAAATACAAAACATATTCAAGGAAAACAAAAAAAAATAAAAGACCGTTTGTGTTTCTTAAACATTACATTGCTGGTTCTATAAGTTTTAAACTTGCACATTTATTTTGTGTCAACTAGTTATCTCAGCTTGTTTTGGATGTTTGAAAGTATTTGTATTGACCTAAAAATCAATGACCAATAACGACATAGATTGTTTTATGTAATTAACTATTCCTTATACCCGCCATGTATAGCCTATCTTGTGCTGAAAAATGGCGTTAAACCATACAACAACAACAACATTAACAAAATTCCTTATACACACACCCACACGCACATATATATATGTACATATATATATATATATATATATATATATATATATATATATATATATATATATATATATATATATATATATATATATATATATATATATATATATATATATATATATATATATATATATATATATATATATATATATATATATATATATATATATATATATATATATATATATATTTATGTGTGTGTGTGTGTGTGATTATTGTGCATAGAGAGACAGAGAGAGGGAAGTTGTTGTTGTTTTAGGGTTTAACGCCATTTTTCAGCAAATGATTGGATCTGTATAGCGACCGGTACTAATGGTGGAGGAAGAACCCGGGATATCCCTGGTTAGAACCAGCGACCATCGAGAAGCTACTGACAAGCTTTCTCGCATACCCAAATTGGCCAAACCCGACATTCGGAGCCAAGCATACAGAGGGGTGATGGCAGTGATTCGTAACAGATAATGACTTAGACAACTCCGGCACTCAGGACCGCCAAAGGGGTAAGAATGTGGTTTGTGAAAGTAACATGTATAACATAAGACCACTTACTATTGCAAACCTAAAAACATAAGTCTAATACGCCCCGCCAGGCTCCAACAAGCCATACCTAGCTTCCATAACCTTGGTACACAAACAAACATGTATAAGAACGGCAACATTGTGCTTCTTCGTTCATTTACGAGATCAAACAATACCATTTATGTTACACACAATATGAGTTAATTTTGTTTCTGCCTAGCTGAATTCTTATTATAGTAGATATTGATAACGACAAACCTTTTTATGATGATACTGTTCGCTTTGAAACAATAAAGTAGACGGAATGTCTACGTCGATGCTGAAAACTAAATAAGGCGGATAGGCAAGAAGATTGGACACAGAAAACGACCATGAATGAACATAAATGAAGCCGGATAGCTTATCACTCATAAAAGTGTATATTTTACATCAATAAAACATTGGTAATCTAATAGACGACGGAATTTAATAAAGAAGGTAATTAATATTTTTCAACATTATCACTGTATCCATATTATGAAACTACCGTTCATGTGGCCTAGTGGTTAGAGCTTCTTATGGGGGAGGACGTGGGTTCAATGCCCTGCCGAGGCGTATCAAAAACTTACAAAACTGGTACTGGCAGCTACCTCGCTTAGCGCTCAGCATTAAGAGATTAGGTTTAAGCCTTGTCGGCCTGTTGTCAGGATATTGTTACTTCGGTACGACATCATGATACATGTCTGCCGCATGATGCCCCAGTGTTTGACATCACTGTAAACAGCCACAATGCAGATATCGTAGCGATATGGCTGAAACACTATTAAAGAAACATTACAACTCAAAATCCACCAAATGTATACCTGTTTCTACACAAACTAGATGGCTAAGAATCGGTTGCACCCACACATCGTACCATTTTATCAGTTTACTTCGCTGCATCGCTGCATAAATATTAAGCAAAATGAGGAGCCGTCAAGATGCATTTCAAACTTTAAATATATTTAAATTCATCTAAATTATTATACTTATTTAACTAGCATTGCTACCGAATATATTGTTATTTATATCATCTATTAATAACTTTCTCCTTTCATGTGCTTCGTGAAATTACATTTTCCCGTCATTCATAACTCCATAGAGAGAGAGAGAAATATAGACATATATACAAAGAGAGACAGATAGACAAAGAGAGAAACATAGAATCTAACAAACATACAATCGTGCTAGTGGGGTTGCGTCACTTACCAAAATACGTTGACTCTCTCTCCGTTCCTATAGATTTATAGGTATATTAGTCTGCTGCCTTACCAACCCACGCCCCATAATGTGTGAGAGGGCAGAGCCTAACCCTAACCCTAACCCTTTCAAACATTTTAATATTACATAAGTTGCGTTGGTGTACCCATATTAAAGGGTTTTATAAAACACGAAGGACACATATAAATAAGAAAACCATTAAATAAATCGCCCTAAACGTACGTATATTCCTCCTAAAAAACAATAGTAATGCATAATCTTGACAATCTAGTGAAAATTTAATATATATATATATATATATATATATATATATATATATATATATATATATATATATATATATATATATATATACTATTAGTTTTGACCGAAGAGATAAACAGTAATGGTAATATCAGTGTCCTAGTTCATAAATGGATTTGCCGATACATATCACTAAAACGTTTACAACAATTAACATTCTGAAATACTTGGTAGCACACTCAAAGGGTACAGCTACTTGTAATGCCATGTTAAAGTGCCTGATTGTCATGTATTTGTAATCACATCACATGTACAAAATATTGTGGCATTTGATATATTTGTTGCCAAAACTAGTATAGTAAATATTATTTATATATGTGTATTTAATTAGGCAAATACGCTGGTTTGTTGGTGTCATTAAAAAAAAGAAACGTATATAGAAAACAAGATTGATTAAATCAGTGACCATACCATGCCAATGTTGTGAATATAGTCGATGCAGAGATTTGAATGCCGTCAGTTGTGTTTAAGAGTCAACGTCCATAATGACATATGTATTAATATTTCATCAAAGACTATATTTGCGTGGTATGCCGCTAAATTCACAGTTTCAATGAGCTAATTACGCACATACTCGGGTATTCCAAAGATGATTATATCAAATTATCACAGATCTGCTATATACATTTAAAATTAAAGAACAACCTGAACGGAATAAAATTGAAAGGTGACAATATCTTTATTCGAAGAATATGTATTTGTTATACAGCAAATACAGATGTGATCCAAACGGATTTATTCAAGCATGAGGTATTTATAGTGTTTAGTGTTGAAAATCTCATTGGACGTGTCCCCGATTAAGATCTTTACTGGTCAACTGCCTGAAGACTGTACCATAGATAGCACAGATGGACAAGTGCCCGAAGGCTGTAAAATAGACAGTTCAGCTGATCAACTTGGATTTGGAAGAAACACTTGTACCCTTCAGTGACGCGATTATCAGAGATCTGCTTTTTCTGAAGGCGAACGCAGATCTAAACATCCTTATGTACCACAATAAAACAACAGAATACTTTAGCCAAGCAGATTACCTTTGACTAAGTGGATTTAAAATATTTCACTTGTAACTTGATCATGGTCGACGCCAGGGACACTAAGAAAATGCGGTTTTGAAAACAAAATCGGAAAAATAAGTTGGGCTGCACTAAATTTTAGGAATCAACATATTGTGTGCTTCTATCATCTCATGAGTTCTTGTGTTAGAGTAAAAATAACTTTTTCATCATTTAAAATGGCACAAGAAGCTATCTCGCTTGGTGTTCAGTGTTAGGACTGGTTGCCATGGTATTAGACTAATGTTTTGGATGTGGTTGCATCATGTCAGCGGCATGATATCACAGTGTTAGACATCACTCTAAACATCGACACTTGAAAGATCCTAGCAATATGAAAAATATTGTTAAATCTTAATTAGAATTTCACAAATACACATACCTAATTTAACATGGTTTATAATTGTTTGGAAATATCCATATGTCTAAGACCAATTATTCATTCAAATAGTAAAGCAGTTCTCATTGAGTTTTCAATGCTCGCGAAACATAATTACAGTAGTGCCTTAAAAATTGGAATGATTAAAAAGTTATATAATCTATTCTGATAACGAGTATTACATATTATATTTCTACTTTATGCTTATTCTCAATGTATACATTGGGCATTGTTTATTTCCTCATTGTGCCAATTGTTTTCGTAACAAAAATAAATTATCAAACTAGTTATCCGTTTCTTAATGCATATGATAACTTCACCAACTAAATATATTCAATAAGCTTTTTTCTTCTACTCCTATTCAGGTTTTGTTTTTGGTTTAACTAATGTTTCTTGTTTATCAGGGGGGAAAATGCTCTGTTGTAACATGTCTGCAATTCCAACAGCCGTTCAATTCTTCTCATACTTTACAATTGTTTTACGAACTGTATATTGTATAATATTTATGTAGTTATTTATAAAGTGTTGTAAACGTTCTTTCAATCATATGCAACGTCGCACCAGACGTGTGCTCATGCTCACTCGTGTGTCCATTTAAGATCACAGAAAAGAAGTTAAAGCCTATTTCCCCTTTTTTTATTACGTCGAACCATTCTCTCCGGATCCAGGACTTCTGAGTTTCCGTTAATTTTCGTGACAGGTTCGGTGCCTAGTTACTAATGTTGGATTTTATTATTTAATCTCAAAAACTAAGTTGTGTAAGGCGCATGTTAGTCGTGAACTAAGCGGAAACCATACGTCCAATAACATACTCACACATACCTACAGACTAAACCACAATCATCACCTCACCCCGAATACCACACCTCAAAACTCTCTCTCTCTCTCTCAATCTCGGTTGCTGGTAATACCATGTTTACAGGCCCATGGTCACTCTAAGCAGTTACGTCAACGGAATATGTTGAAAGAGGTAATGTTTGTTGTATGATATACATCATCAAGATAATGTTTGAGATATGATATTAAATGAGGAAGGTCATGTTTGAATTATGAATGACAGTGACAAATTTACTGATTGATGTATCACATACATAAACGTACGAATGTATATGTGTTGTATGATAGAAAGCACCAAAGTAATGACTCGTGTATGATGATCAGTGAGAATAGTATTGTCTGAAATTGTATATCGGCAACTGTAATGTTTCATATATGACATATATAAACAAACGTCATGCTTGCTGTATGTTAGAAAATGACAAACATAATGTTTAGATGTAATATAGAGAGTGACAATGGTAATAGTCAAGATATTAATTACGCATACGCTACATAAGGTAGCCATTAGTTTCAAATTTCTTCTATCAAACTGGAGAAAAACGATCAACGTAACTTCGTTGAAATGATAACAATGCATATTCCTTTATACTTAGAGTATTAAAAATGCAAATCATGTTCTTGTATCTTGGTGTCAAGTTCGGTGAAAATGGTTTGCAAGAAGCTATGATATGTGTTGCATGAACAAACTGAAAATGTACATTTGACCTCTCATTCTTCAAAATAGCTTATAAATCAATTAGTCAAAATGTATTCCAAAATTTAGTCTAGAAAGGAATGTGTTTATCTCAAATGTTGATGATAAACATTATATAAGTAGTTTAATTATAAAATGTGTGCTACGAATGAGCCTATGTGACCCGCGTAATATCGTGGTGTAAGCGTGCACGAGATAGTTAACATCCTCTCTAGATCCCGTCTTCACACACGCACATACACACATACACTCAAGGGTTAACTGATGACGTTATTGTGTAATCTAATTCAGAACGTTCAATGATCACAGTGAAATAGACCATATTAAGGCAGTTTAACAGATTTAGACAAGGTAGACGAATATGTATCCTATGTTTACCTATAAAGTTTACATTTGTGATGTTTCATCAAATCTCTGAAGGGATGTAATTGTTTGATGATACTGTGTTGGCGCAGTTTTCAATTGTATGATTCTGAAAAACAACTGTCCAAGCATGTTTCTCATAAGGTTAAAGAAAGGTTAAGATGATACCCATTATAGTCATTGACAAAAAGTTATTTCGGTCCATATTCTGGATCCAGGCAAAACTCAAGCTCCTCCTTCCCTTCTAATTCATTGGCTGGTCCGTTTATGACATGTCACAGAACTTCAATATAACCTGAGGTTTCTTCATATCCAGGCACTTGAAACATATGTGCGGTATTAGAGAAACTCATGTAGAAGAAAGCTATAATTTGATGTTAAAAGGTTGTATTATTACGAATTAGGTAAAATAAAATACATCAAGATGCATGCAGTCAGATCTCAAACATGGATAATTCTCGCATGTTTGGCATTCATGTCGCATTGGTGCAAATGCATTTGCTGTGAACAGACAATTGTTGAAAACAAAATGTCACACGGAAGGCATGGATTGGAGAGGAATATATTTCACCTTGCACTTAGCAACCCCTCCCACCGTGACATCAGCAAAAATAAACACACCATGAGAGCCGTCAGTGCAGGTAAGTAACAGTACAGCTGCTATTTTTGAGCGTGTATTGGAGTTACGTCCAAATTAAGAAACAAGTCAAGCAATATCAGATGATTGCAGGATTGTTGAATTACCTTCTGACGATTTGCCCTTAGGTTGCATAGAATGTTATTCTTTGAAAGTTTAAATAATCATACCTCCGTAATGAATTATCATATTTCAATGGACTATTCTGTTTTTACTCTTTCATAAAAAACAATTTTATTATAAAACAGTCTCATGCCAATTATACTGAGGAATCGAGTCATTTGATATGGTTACTTATGTTCTGTAATTTTGTAACAGAAATTGTGAAAGTAGGCAGTGGCAAAGGTTAGGTTATTCTTGAATATCATGCTTTGTGTATAAACATGGGATGATGAAATACCATATCTATAGAAAATAATTAGATATATATTATTAGTTAAAGCAATGATTTGAAATTAAAATTTGAGCATTGTAACAAGCATGCAGATGTTGTGATTTGGTTTAAAATAGCTGTTACAATTGTATATATATAGATTGAAAATGTATATTTAATATCTAATTGTTCGAACTATTTGAAATTGAACAAATGCATGTCCACATTGTTTGCCTATAAAACGGTTATCTGTATTTCTATAGCCTGTGAGAACATATAAATGTAGTTTGGATTATGATATGAATATTAACAATGAGATAATTTAAACAACCGGGTAATTGTGAATTATATATGGTGCAGAGCATTTCACATTTGACTTTCTCACACACACACGTACACACATTCATATATACTTACGCACGTATACAATCACAAGTGTGTACTACTATTGACGTTTTGGTGTTCCAAATCCGATAATTCCATGAGCATTATGTAATCAGCCTTATTTCATCTCACGAAATTTATTTTTGAAGAAATCCACCTGTGCACATTTCAACAAGGTTCATAAGTTGGATTTCAATGTTAACCTGTCCATTTTGCATTTAGAACCTAGCGTGTCATGTTCAAGTGGAGTGAAATCGTGATCAAGTATTTGAATCATGGTCAATATGTTTATTGACATAAATAGCTTTTGGTCAGTAGTCCGGGTCAAAAGGAAGTCAGAGCAGACTCCTCGTCTAACTGTATTGGGTAATCTCTTAAGACAAGTTTCACAGCTTACATATAAAAAGATGTTTCTTCACATTTTGGCACTTGAAATGTATCTAGAGTATTAAATAAACCATCACGTTGTTGAACAGATAATGTTATACAGTACTTGTACTGGGGCTATGTTGTGGATCGAAAATTCACAAAACATACAATGGGTTGGGACCGAATATTGGTGGAAACTAAAAGCTAGGGGTGACAACAAAAGATATGGAGATAGGAATATTGACCAGTCTGGAGTTACACCAAAGACCGAACCCGTTAGAAACAACTCAATGTACAAATCAGCCGTGCTATTTATTTTAGAACGTTATAACAATCTACGAAACGACGATGAACATCAAACACATAAGAAGGAAGCAAAAAGACGTTTATTTTCACTTAACAACAACCTCCCACGTGCAAACCACAAAATAAAGCGGAATAGGCTCACCATCAATTTAGTTTATCACCGCAATCAACACGGTGGATTTCGTTTGTATCTGAACCGATTGTTGGTCTTAGCTACATATTGTGAAAATATTCAAAAAGACTGGGACGATACCAATTGAGGGACAGACATTTCAACTGCAAGCATTAACATGATAGTAGAAGGAAATATGATAGGAATATCGCCTCATGGTAGCATTGTTGCTACAATACATTAAGCACACGGATAGGATTTAAAATGCATTTTTGCAACAATACATTGAACATAGGTATATCACCTAAAATGCATTGTAGCTACAGCACAGTGAGGACAGGGATAACAGCTAAAATTCATTGATGCTACAACACATTAAGCACACGGACAGCTAGTAAAATGCATAGTTTCTACAACACATTAAGCAAAGCTACTAAAATATATCGTAGCTTGAACAAAGTGAGCACAGGGATGGTACCTGAAAGTCATTGTTGCTATAGTACATTAAGCATATGCATATGCACCTTAAATGCATTGTACACAATATTGGTTGGACAGTCAATATATACATACACACACACAGTGATATATATATATATATATATATATATATATATATATATATATATATATATATATATATATATATATATATATATATATATATATATATATATATATATATATATATATATATATATATATATATATATATATATATATATATATATATATATATATATATATATATATATATATATATATATATATATATGGGACGGTGGGGGGTAGAGGCATTTCACTTTTGCATTTTGTTTTGCAATTTGCCACAGTAACTAATTCTTTGGATATAAAATTATATAACCTTTTAGGTAATTAGCCTTATCCTCCACTAGATATGATGAAACAAAGAGTCATTATCGATACATTCATTTTGAGAACCGTTTGAGTTTGATGACATTTTATTTAACGGCATATGTTATTTATTTTCAAGTTAGTTGGACGTAATTTTGTTGTTGAAAGACACATCTTGTACGATTACACGTAAAATAACCAGTTTTAACATAGACAAATGAGGTAGCCAAAGCAAAGTAAGCGGATATAGCGGAGTGATTGTGTGACCAGCAGAAGACGATCTTGTTAGTATCACCTGAAATATTAATATGAGCTTCCTCTGACCCATCTGACACCATTTATGACATACTTTGGACATTTATATTGGGATATGAGTCAGTCTCAATCGCCTTTCAAACAGTTTGATATTTTCACCAACACTAACTTCTAGCCATAATACATGCCTTATTTTGATCTTAGATACAAATGGATATAGGTGGTTACTGACTGTCAAAATGCTTTTGTATTTTGAGTTATTAGTATGAATCACATTCACTTACTGTATTAAGAGACACATTTTTCCCCAGGCATCACTTAATACAAGTACATGATTTTCTATGTAGGCAGGGATGTCACCAATTGTAATATAATCCATCTCCTTCAGGACCTGTAACCTGTGGGAAAAGGCCATTGATGGAGCGCGGCAAGCGGGATGTGACGGAGGAGAAACAACTAGCTCCGCGACCAAAACTTGAGAAGATAATTGGCGGAAGGAATGCAGTGCAAGGAGCAAACCCATGGCAGGTTGGGATCAGACGTCTTGTAGGCACCTTGCATGATAGCCACTTCTGTGGAGGTACTATTCTCAGTGAATACTGGATCCTGAGTGCAGCTCATTGCTTCCAGTGAGTAATGGTCTCTCTTTTGATTTGCTAACATAAGTGTATAGTTTGGCATACGTTAAAGATATATATTTGCAACATTGCTGCAAATGTCCGTATTGCCAACATACGCTATTTCAGACTTGTTCTCAGGGTGCCATCTTCATTTGTAAACAATCTATCACAAAATACAGGCATTTAGGTAAATGATCGTTTCATTACATCACATCATTGCTGTTTAAGATATAGATGTAATCTGTTCAATCCATTTTCCCCTCTCCGGATTGGAGGCCATTGATTTTTTTTAGCACTTTCTCGTATCTTTATCATTACAATTATGAATACGATGACAGCAACAAGACGGATATATGATAGTCGTATTGATGTAAGCTACACTGATTTTTGTTAATGTATCAAATTAGGATGGTTTAGTGATACCGACGTAGAAGTTGAGAAAAGTCAGCCACGGTTGGTGACACAACTTCATTGACTTGATTGTGATTTAGTTCTTTCAAGATTTGAAATCATATAATATTTATACTGTGAAATAACGTCTCTAGATTTTGTCATCTTACCTCCAAATTTATACTAGGTTTTTCTCTTAGGAAATACAGTTCTTGCTTAGCATCAGTAGATTTATGTGATCCTATTACCAGGATTTATTAAAAATTCCATTAAACTGTGTCCATTCTCCTGTCTGGTCTGTATATATGGACATGACACTAACATATGTCGTACATGGAGATTGGGTCACTGTACCCCACTGTCCATAATTGGTTAAAAATTACCTGAAAATTGTACTAATGATGTCAATGCTAACACCTTACCACTGTGATCAAACTTCTAATGAGAGTCCAACTGCAGATGAGCATGACTTAAAGCAAAGATTGGTCATTGTCACCTAGTTCTCAAATTGTATTCTAAATTGCTAAAAACAATAACTACGTGCATCGTCGACGTATTAACATGAAATGTACAATTTCGCATTTCATGAATTGAAAATGTGTCACGCACCAACTTTATGACTTACCTTTTAGTATTTATGATAAAGTGCAGACTATTAGTGTTGGCTCTAATTTCAAAACACCAATAGCTGCTATATAAAATGTGATTAAGAATGAAAACTTTTCACACCTACAGATGAGTCACTGAGACTGATTTTACAGTGTAGTTCATATGATGCCTCTGTTCAGATTATAACACGTTTAAATCCACTTTTAAACTTATCAACTACACCAAGAATGCATCCTGGAATGAAAACATTTTACACATTAAAAGTGGGTCACCCAAGTCACACACATGTGGCTTTAAACAGTAATTAAAGATGGTGTATGTGCCCAAATTATAAGAGTATTTATCATGTTTCCATCAAACATATATGTCAAGTGCATATGGATCTTTTATGTCACAGTGGCTTTATATGACCTGTATTCTGTAAATAAGTGGTCATGCTCTAAGACATTGATATATTACAAATATTGATTTGGTAACAGCTCTGATTTTCTAAATTAAAACATGAAGATCACCAGCTAATGCGCAAGCCGATTCAATTTCACCTCTACAATTTAAAGAATTTTAACTTATAAAAGGTGGAGAAACATTTGAAAAATAGAGAAGATTCTATCACATTTCAAATCGAATCTGAATAATCCATGATCCAGATTGTGTGCAACTCTTGTTCCAGGTTTCACCATGTGTGTAAATTGTAGGAACGGTTTAATATAGCGAGAAAATGAAAAAATGAACAATATTCAGTCATTAGATGCATTTAAAAAAGAAGAAACATTAAACATCGTTAGGGTCAAACTGTTATGTATTGTCTGGTCAACAAATATATATAGAGGAGAGGACATAATATTTTATAAGGAATGATCTGAGCTTCATTTCTTTTGAAAACGTTTTCCTTGCATCAATCGTGGCAGACAAGTAACAACTTCAATTGATCTCATACTATATACGTATTTTTAAAACTTAATACACAAAACCAAATGTTTTTCACTTGTTAGACCGCATTCATAATAAACGAAATTTGAATCTCCTTGTTTTGTGTTTCGCACACAATTTCACTTGTAATATTAGCAAAGAATGTTGAAACTATAAATGTATAGCCATTAGTTAATTTATCAAATAAATATGCCCAAATCATGGTCATTAATTTATTTATATTTGAGAAAGAGAGAGAGAAAGTAAATGTTTAGTGTAAACGGAAATTTTTACATGGTAATGATTTGAGGTGACTCTACGAACCTATTACACAACAAACGATTTTCTTGGTATATTGCTCTAAAATAACAGTTCAAAACAGATTAACAGCTAGGATAATACATTACGGTGAATTAAAACTATCACTTCCCTTTAGCAACATAAGTAAATTGTTTTCATGTGTAACATAAATTAATGTGAAAACTACATACATGATAATGAAGTATATACACCTCTGTAATTACGATTACGTTAAAAGGGCACATGCATTTTGAATAGCGTAGTTTCTTCAATTATGTAATTGCTAAAAAGGTGTTGATAATTGGTTAAATATAAAGATATGTTAGGGCAATGTCTTCATTATTTCAGTGTGATTCCTCGCCATTTTATTGTTTGGTACAGTATTGTCCCTTATGACATCATAACAAAGACTTACATAGTGATGCAACTTGATTGGTATATCGATATTCATTTTAATAGTCACTGTTTACAAACGTAGGTTACATTTTCCTCTCATTTTGCAAGCATATTCTAAAGCCAAACAAATTGATGGGAAACATAACACATTGATGGAAAAGATAACCCATTGATGGGATGCAAATCACATTGATGGGAAACAATACAAATTAATGGGAAGCATAACCAATTGATGGGAAGCATAATACTGTAATGGGAAGCATACCACATTGATAGGAAGCTCCATATTTTAATAGGAAGCATAACATATTAATGTGAAACAGTTGCTTTGTTCACTTTATGTGCACAGTTAGTCATTTAACGGAAGATTTATTAAATGCCATTTAGTCAAATGTCCATCTTTCAGTCATCAGGAGCTTCTCCTCTAACTGTGTAATGCAGCAGCAGATCTTATCCTACTGGATCACCTCTACATGTGCTCTTTGCAGATGGCCTTGCTATCTCAACGATGCAAATCTTCCTACTGTATCACCTATACGTGTGCCATTTGCATCTCACAAGTGTACTGATCTTCCATGCCACTCTATTGCAAGATCAGCATAACAAACAAAATAGTATTTACCTGGATGAATGGTGCAACCAAGGTTGGCTAACAACATAATTATCATTAAAGCTGCCGAAAAGTATGTAACTGTGTATATAGATGCATGTTTCATTGAATGCAAAGCCCATCTATTACCAAACTTAGACACTGGCTGTAACCAGTAGCGTCAAGAGGACACAGGTCTTCATGTCAATATATTTGAGATGAACGTTATCATGAAAGTCTTTCATTTTTAGAGCAACAGTTTTCAGAACAAGTTTGTTGTTATGGCTCTTTAGTTAAATTAAGTAACTGAAAATTATTGATCAAACAGGTATGTAAAATTCAACAACTAATGTATTTCCTTAAGACACCATGTGAAAATTTAAAAGTAACTTACAGTATTGTGCGCTAAATTCCAAATAATCCTGAAAGGTATATCACAAGTAATAAGGTATAGATCGTACAGAATGGATGCCAGTGGCATTCTGAATGAATTCCAAGTCTTAATATTATGTTGTATCAAAAGCCTTTAATGAGCCTCTCTTCCATTATTTTCAAGGACTGGTTACGAGTGACAATAATACAAAATATCCATTTGAGTGCGTCTGTTACTTAGGTAGCTGACATTTATTCTTATAATTCTAGGACAAAATGTTGACACCATTCTATCATATTGGAACATTGTTCAATCATTGTGGCTATGATCGTCTTGGTCAGTAAAAAGACCTCTCTAACATTTCATTATTTGATCTTCATATACCTTAATCATTCAGATTGTTTTCCAAAGTGGAAAGTATCATTTGTTATGTTAAGCCTGCATTTCAAAACTTCAAACCTTTAGCACTGAACTTGCTGACGCTCCTTTAATACCAATCCTTTCTCCTGATAGCATTTCCTTGCCATCCAATTAATTCCATGCACTCTCTATTGAGCCAGTCAACCGTCCGTTTCGATGAAATGGATCAGCAATCCTTATGATGCAAGCCAGTTTCATCATCAAGAATAGGTTGCCATCATTGTGCAATAGAAAAGGCGTCTTATGACTTCACTCTTGTACTGGCACAATCTAAAAGGCTTTCAAACGGGAACTATTATGTAAGCTCAATTGTTATCAAAAGTGGACTGACCTATTACCAATCCTCCAAATGTAATGTGATATTGGAACGTATTTGAAGGCGAGACCCAATGTTTTGCAGTGTTTTTTGTTTCTGCCAGGATGCTTTAGAATGCCCACCCAGTCGTATTATTTGAATGCACTCCCATCCTCCCCACAATGCAAGCATACATTCACACGATTAGCGGCATCTGTAGGGGACAAGGAGCGGTAATGTGCAGAGTTATTGCCCTTGTCTACATACTATGGACATAAAAACAGCCAAATTTCCATAACTGAGCGGGCAGTTATGAGGAGATAGTAGGCATATATATTTGATTTTAATGTAATCAGGTAAGTATTCTAGGAGAAAAATATTTTATTGGAAAGTTTGCTTGCAATAAAGGACCTATGATATTTAGTTTGTCATAAGTGGTGCAGATTGTACATTCACTATGGCTTGAAAATGTTATTGGATTACTTCTTATAATGTCCAGTTATAGTCATTGTTAATTGTTCTAATCTAACAATCAATATGGCTAACATAATGGCCATCGTGACAGTCTTGTTAATGCCTCTTCCCTTAAATTGATTGCCATGCTGACAGGGTGTTTTCAAAATAAGACTTTTATATGATGTCTGGCCGTACCACTTATTGGTCATCAAGAAATGCTTGCTTCTCCAGACATACGGGTTGGTGTTTTGAATTTGTTCAAAAATATTAGTGAGCTTTTAAGAAGAACAGAAAAGTAAAATACACTGACTTCTCTTGGATTGCTTTAATTGTTTTGGACATTAATTTTAGGTTTCCCATTCCCATTCTTTCTGTCATGAAGACGAAGTCTACTTGTATAAATAGCATGTGTAATTTTATGTTTCTGTTTGCACAGAGGTCTCAGGAGTGATGAAATCGTTGTGAGAACAGGTGACCACGATAACACCGGTTATGATAGCCATGAGAAGGAGTTTAGGATTGCTTCTTTCTTCACCCATGAGCGATATAATGGTAACCGCGGATATCTGTCTCACAGTCCGCTGTGTCGCATTATAATATATATTGCATGTTGTACCTGCTTTGGGATAGACATGTTATAGCCCGTAACCAGACATATTGCAATAATATTTACAACGTTGATTCAAAAGGATTAAAATATGCATTATAGTGTAAATATACTGGTATATACGTTTGATAGTTTTCTATCAATTATCTAGATAGTAGTTTTTGTAAGACTATTTCTAATCAAGATCCATATTAGAGACATATGCAGTTAGCTGGCTATACAAAGCTTAAAAAAGAAGGCATATATTGAAGATGTTGAGGAGGAGTACGTCGCTAAAGGCATATTCTATAAAATAAAAGACCAATTCAAAAGATATAACATAAAAACATGTCAAATGAAAGAAAATAACAATTCAATATGAATAACGTAAAACTAATTTCCTATGATGGAAAAGATCAATTCAAAATTAAAAATAAAAATAATGTGTGAATATAAATGAAGGCAACACATGCAATATGACTTTCATTTTGTTATATTTACTGCCATAGCAAACATCTGTAACAAGAAATTTAAATTAAAAGACTGAGTTCTACATTTTGCTGTATTAAGATCTATAAGGGAAATATTGTCATCGGCATTTTATATGTAGAATTTAAAAAAAAATGATTTAATTTAATGGACATTTCATGTCTTCATCAAGAATTCTCATCACTCATCAGAGATACAGATATTCAAACACATTACTAGGTCATTTGTTTAGAGTTGTGTTTAAGAGGGGTATTTTTCTGAACAAATGCACTCATACACTGCTCAGAAATCTTCAGTGAAAATAACATCACAGAACTAGTATAACCACGAATGATCATATTTCTACATCTATGTATACGTTAAAGGTAAAGACTGAATAGGGATTTAGGAGATAAATGAACTAATCTTAAAGCGGGAATAAATACATATAACAGTTAATCTTTGTGAAATTATACAGCTTCTTTTCAATTATTTCTTAGGACAAAACCATTCTCATTTAATTAGTATGAGTGAGTGCTCTTTTCGCTCACATTCAATATATATTTACCAGTGTTTAATTTACATTATTTGCAGGTGTTCTCATTTTTCATGATGCATGATTAACGAATGCATGTTTGTGCATGTTTAGTATATTCATGTGTATGCATGATTACTATACGAATGTGTGTACATGACTAGTAAATGCATGTGTGTGAACGATTAGCACATACATGTGTATGTACGATTGGCGTGCGCATGTGCGTGCATGATTAGTGCATGCATCTATGTGCATAAATCGTGCATGCATGTATGCGCATGATTAGTGAATTAATGTGTGTGAACGATTAGTATATACATGTGTGTGCATTATTGTTGTGACCACGGGTGTGCATGATTAGTGTTTAGTGTTGATTAGTACATCCATATGTGTACCTGATTAGTGAATGTATGTGCATACATGACTAGTGCATTCATGGGTGCGCACGATTACTACATGCATATATGTGCATTTTTATGCATGCCTGTGTGTCCATGACTAGAACAAACATGCGTTTCCATGATTAGTGCATGCACGTGTGTACATAATTAGTGCATTCCTGTGTGTGCATGATTATTGCATGCATGTATATGCACGAATAATAAATGCATGTGTGTGCATGATTAGTGCATGTATGTTTGTGCATGATTATTATGTTCATGTGTGTGCATGCTGCATGCTTATTGCATGTATGTTTCTGCATAACTAGAACAAGCTTCTGTTTCCCTGATTAGTGAATGCAATCATGTGCATGTTAAGTGTATTATGTGTGTTCATGATTAGTACATGCATGTGTTTGCATGATTAATGCGTGCATGGGTGTCCATAACTAGATAACTAGCGGGCCCCGTGTGGCCGAGTGTTCTAAAGCGCTCTCAGTTACGAATCGTTTCCATATCCCCTGTGTCTGTGTAGGTTCGAGTCTAGGATTCGGCATTGTGGGTATGTGAGAAAGCTTCCCAGTAGCTTCTCGTCTGTCGGTGGTTCTTTCCGGGTTTTTCCCGGGTTCTTCCTTCACCATTAATACTGGCCTCCATGAACAGCCTATTGTGTGCTATAAAATGGCGTTAAACCCATCAACATCAACAACAGCCATAACTAGATCAAGCATGAGCTTTCACTAATAGTGCATGCATGTGTTAGCATGAAGTACATACATTCCAACAGTATAATTATTATGATAGAAAAATAGCAAGTTAAGCAAGTAATATATTTTATTTTTGAAATGCATTCATGTTTCATTTCAGTGATTAGGACGTGCAAAATATATTAATTAGTTATACATATATGGAAATTATGGCAATTATTATGTCTTTTATAGTATTACCTTTTAATGATCTTATTTTACCCTGCCATAATTCTGAATGAATTTTTAAAATATTTCCTTGGACGTGCTTAACAACATGACACCATAAGTCCAATGATTAAGTCTTTGAATTGCAAAAAGACAATCTTTGAGGCTAGAAGCACTGTAGGTCAAATGTGTCAATGTGTCCTATATTTACTAATGTTACTGTTAGATACTAAATTTATTTGTTTGGATTTGTATTTCCTCTTTTCTATTTGAATCTTGGAAGAGATACATTATAAGCAAAGGCTATATTGAAACAGGATTGTATTTAGTGTGATGCATCAGTAATGTATTATTATTATTGTATCGAACAGCTCTCTGCAGTGCTGCACAATGTACCTATATTTGCAGTAATTTTTAGTTGATGAACACTTCCACATTCTTTTTAACATGGTCAGTACAAAAGATATGCAGTAGTTTCAATTGATAAGAAATGTACAACGGGTTTCATCCTGTTTTTGAGTCGAGAATTTATTGATACTAAATTTCATTAATTGTAGATGTAAATCATGATTATGACCTGGCACTTCTTAAGATTCGACCCAAGGATGGGCGAGGTATTGTGTTCAATGACTACGTACAGCCAGCATGCCTTCCACAAAGCAACACTGAGTACACCGCGGGAATGCAATGCCACATTACAGGATGGGGGAAAACGTCTAGTAGTAAGTACAAACTTGCTGGTGCTCCAAACATTTGCTGTTTACATTTCTGTTGAAAGGTAGGTACGATATATTGATAGTTCGTCATCTTTACCTGGAATTCTCAAGTCCTGAAGGTATTGACCTGATTTTTGTTTTGTTTCATCCCCACACAATCAAAGTTTATGGGATAAGGAGTATTGTGTTTATTTGTTGATTCTTGAGTTTGTTTTTTCGTTATTCATGTTGTATATTGGAACCTTTTCTACATACATTCATGACATTTGTATTTGATGTATCTCATCAAGAGTAACGAATAAAGAACTTGGTTAGTGTGACCTGATTTATGTTCGAACCGGTAGGTAACGTTTACGATGCCATCCGTTTTTTTTTTTTTTTTTTTTTTTTCAATATCCCCTTAATATCCTTTATTCTGTTGCACTGATGTTCATAAATATTTGGTATGTGGATATATATTACGATGAAAACCGTAACTATATACAAATTATAACCCATATACAATCATCCTATCATTTGTTAAACCCTCAACGCTTACACATATAAATTGGCCATCATCCGGGTTTTGTAAGTCTTAGTTTTTTATGTAAGTCTTGTTTACTGGACAATTACTCATTGTTACATTAACACCTGAGCAATATCGTTGTAATATCGTTGTGCACAATTATAATTTGGGCAAAATTTATTTTGGTCAAATTATTCTTTATTGGAAATAAAAAGTGCTCTAAATTAACATTCCTGGACTTAGATGTGTTCATTTGTAATGAAGTTCAAGTAAGGATGATTTTTTAGATTATATTTGTGTGATTCCATAAAAGTCTATTTGCACATTGTCACAACACAAACCATCACAAGCCCATCAACACATTCATTGTTAGATTTTTAGAATACCGCTCAAGTTTATTTAGATTTTATTGGTTAGGATTTGTGTTTATAAATTATAGAATGTTCACAGTAATTATTGTCATATTGTCACTTTTTATACTAGGAAAATAAATTATTTGTTGAATTATACAAAGCTTGTTGCTTTTGAGTCTTTTTAGTAATTATTATAATACCTTAGGTTTGTAATAAGCAGTCGCCTATATTGAATGACCCGTTTTTCTTTTCCCCATTGGTGGCTGATATTAGCATCTCTGACTTTGCTGTGGAAAACCTGTATGAAGTAGACATTTTCACAATGGCGAGACATACACAAATGTTAAGTGCTACTCACTGATCTGAGTATAAAGATTTAATCATTGACCTAGACACACAACGATAAGCTTAAATCCTATCCAAGCCAATCTGAAATAACGGTCACGGCTTTACCCTTATAACATTCTTAACTCCTTTGCATGGCATCAAGTTTTCCATAAGTAGGCACACTGTCAGGTACTCCAAATGAGCTTTAGCCATGTAGGGATCCATGTTTACATGTAAACACATAGCAGTATTGTAATTAATAATATCCATCATTGAAATGAATCATATCCATCATTATAATTAATCATATCCACCAGTTGACGTTTCTACATTAATTTAAACATTATGATAATGTAGAGTATTAGTATTTCATGAGAAAGAATGAATGACAATACAGTTTTCAGATGCTGCATCCCTATATTAAGCAAGAGATCAAAGTTCAAAACTTCGTATGTAATAAGGACGCTTCCCTGTAACCTAAACTCCAGATGCAATAACTGAGGGATAGTGATCATAGTTAAAACTATGTTTCACAAATAGAATAGATAAAAACATGGTTTCGAAACATATTTGCCATCACGAGGATGGGTGAAAATGTGAGTTGATGTTGACACTTCAGAAACAAGTTTTGGATATTTGTAACGGGCTGTATCTATATTGTTCAGCTTCTTCTAAAATGTTACTAAAGTTTAATTTGTATTATTTGTTGACCATTTTAATACTGTTTTGATATATATATATATATATATATATATATATATATATATATATATATATATATATATATATATATATATATAATGTTTAATTGACCTTAGGCTAAAGTCAAGTTGACTTTGTACCTGACACAGGACATTGATTTTATAAACAACATAATATATTGCTAACTTTTTCTGTACGATTGTGGACTAAATATCCCGATCATGATTAATGTAACTATGTTTAACATAATTTGAATTAAAATATACAATTTTGACCCTGACCCTAGACGCTTCTAGAATGGAAGTTTCCATAAATGCCAGAGTATCTCCAGAAAATGGTAATTATGACCTAGGTCAAGAAGAGGGGTGTATCATTTTGTTGATCTGCACATGATTCATTCTTTTCTTAACATCTTGAAGTATAATAGGTTCTATTGTTATTTTGGGTTATTAACTTTTTTGGAATTATGTATTTAAATTACTGTTTATAGGAAATACAAATTGCCCGTCAATAATATTATTGGATTAGAACATTTGGAATTATTCTGATTTCAGCAAGAACATTTTGGATCATATTATTGTGACAACTCCAAAAACTTAGTACATCATGATAATTTAGGTCATTTGAACATTAGCATGTTCAAGAATTCAGGAACATGAACCTATTCAATAATGTAATTTGTTCGGAATATCACTAATTTAGTCAGATCTTTAAATATTTAGATGTGTGATATCAAATAATTAATTAGTGTTATTTAAGTGAGAATGTTGTAAGTTTTTTGTTTCATTTTCTAGGAAAAAATCATTTTTAAAATTTTACAAAACGTGTTGGTATTCTCTATTTCTATTATTTAGTGTTTAAGAGTCATGACAAAAACACTAACCATATCACTTGATAAAACATCTTTGTAGCAGCCATTCAGCAACCACTGGATATATGACTACAAGAAAGATAAATCATAATCACCCAGCCACCACTTTGCGACTTGACTATTACAAGAGAAAACCTTTATATAACATCTTTGTAATGGCAACTTTGCAGAATCTTACTATATTTTTTAAATTAGCATTCTTGCATCATTGAAGACGTTACATTGATATTTGATAAAATAAGCAGAGGTGATCAAGTGCCCAGATGTCAAAGATTTAAAGTAGTAAAATCTTTCAAATTTATTTGATATAAATTATGCCAATCTGCCAACAAATATGGCTTCCATTACCAGGTATAGTACATTATTGGAATGACTTGTCTGCTTGACTGAACCTGAAGAAATCATACATGTATCAACCCTGTGTCCGTATCTATCAGGTTTGTAACATGACGTTGATTTTCCAACTGCAGTGGCTACCAGTAATTAAAATAGATGGCTCATACATGTACATATAGATACAGGTATGAATATTAATATATTGGATAGCGAATGAGTACATTTTACCATGTATATATATATGATTGAAAGATGCGATACATTAAAGACAATGAATAAACATGTATAAGTGTTTATTTAGAATTGCCCTTTTGAATTACAATGTCTTCAAATAATTTTAACTGTTTCAGTATTTCAAAGGTACATGAACTATTCAGTGGCATCTAATCAAGAAAACTAAATAAGTTGATAACAAATATGTTGTAGGTTATGATAATGATAGCAGAAGCAAAAACTACCAAGAAAGGTATATAAAAGGCTTTTGTTCCTTATTAAAGTTTGACTAATATTCCAACTTGTTTTCTGAAAATGTAAGCTCAGAACTCTGGGAGAGTGACAGATGACCATGATATTAAATTTCGTTTAGAAGAACATCCTCTTTGTTGTAAAACATGGGGAGGGGATTGTTAGAATAGTGATGAATTTGCAAGATATAATCAAAATACCCAAATTAGATTCAATCTACGGAGTCAATAAACTAATCTCAAAGCTGGGTGGATCATTCTACTGAAACTATGATACTAGGTAATTAAGATCTAAAAACAGAAAAATAATTAGGTCTTATAAATTTAATGGTGACAAAAGCTTTCCAAATAAACACAATGCGAGAAATATTTTACAGTGTGGACCAAATTATCTGTTATTCGGTGCTGTTGATGATCAACTAAAATAGGTTGCTTCCTTGATCGGGATAATTCATTAGTCATTTCCCATACTGAGATCATAAATAACTTCAGAATATGACAACGAAGTTCATCACTAAGCCGAGATGAGGGGACTGAATTACCACCTATCGATACAAGTCTCCTTGCATAACTTGACCATTATAAGACGAAAACATCGTTATTACCGACAAGTTCGAATTCTTAAGATTTTTATTCCCTGAGTAATGGGATTTCTAATGATTCATGCAGTTCAGCAGTGTATAGGAAAATATATGATATGGCTTTTATACTTGTCCAGATTCGATACCCGACGTACTGCAAGCTGCCGAAGTTCCAATAATCAGTGACATTGCGTGTAAGAGTGCATACGGAGAACGCATTACTCCACGGATGTTTTGTGCTGGTTACTTGTATATTGGAGGTGTGGATAGCTGTAGTGGAGACAGTGGGGGACCTTTTGTGTGTAACATAAACGGTAATAATTGATAGCTAATTTACTTCATTTTGTTATGGGAGTCTGTATTGGGGGTCATCTACAGTTAGAGTAGTTAATTATTTGAGTAGCAGAACTGTCATCCCTTAGGATTTTACTATAAAAATTACAGAGACAACCCTTAAGTGACAATCTTACAGAACAAAAGCGAAAAATATAAAAAATAGAATCATTGATCTAAAGTCCAGTTATTGTCTTTCAAAGTTTTGTCTGGATCATGGTTTTCATTTTCGAGTGGAGTCGGTGACGATCGTCAGGGCACCAGACAAATTTTAGAGCAGTACCTCAGATATCTTAATTGGTCATGCATTTATTACAGACTTACTTCATATATATATATATATATATATATATATATATATATATATATATATATATATATATATACTATAAAGATTTTATTATCTCGGTCATATTAGGAATATTTTTAAAACACAAGCTAGGAAAGGCAACATGTATATATGTATATTGTTTGGATATTATGTGTCAGTCTGAATAGTTCTCAAAATGTGAGATGATTGCCACTTTTGTGTGAAATTAAAACAAGAATCACTCCAACGGACTGATCATTTAATGCCAATCCTTCCTTTAAATTGCAAAGTCATGAAACCACCTTTGGTATTCTTCAACAATAAAAGGTCCTTCACATTAGCTCTTGTGGTTGATATATTGGATGGCAGGTTAGCACCATTTTCATTTACGACCAACAAGGCATCCTATGATCACTTCTGAGGAAACGTTCATATTGATAAAACTGTTTTGGAGAATTATGGATATCATACATTAAACAAAATGGATGCTAGCTATATTTGGTATCTGATTGGCACCAATTCGATATATAACTAACTAGATATTATTAACATTCTTTTGATGAAAGCACAGCGTTGAGATAACCACACATTTTGGAATTGTAATAATAATATTATGTCAAGATGGAAATATGATGCCAATATCATCAATGATATAGGTAACATTTTACATTGACAATCAGCTATGTACAATACGAAGCCTTCAGTGAACATTTCAAAATGACACGTGACTTAGTTTAGGAGAAGAACTAATAACACAAGTTTCAAGATGGCTCCTGTGATATACGAGTTGTATATATTTCATCCGGGATCAACAGGACAGCTAGCAAAGACTACAGTTGAAATCCTATAAATATCTGACTCTTCGTTTCGGAAGAGTTCAATTGTAAAGATTTCGATATGACTGTTGGTGTGGCTATGTTGGATATCAGATTGGAACTATTTTCATTTACAACCAAATAAATATAATATACTGTCTTACTGTATAAACCCTATGCAAATTGCAATGTCAGTAGCTGGTAAAGGAAAGTAACATTTCCATTGGTCAGAATGTTACCACGTGATCAAAATGAATTGCGTTTATTTCTATACGAACTGTAAGGATAATTATTTTTATAAGTCTACTACTTGTATAAATATAGTCACGAGTACATAATGAGATAAAAACTGCCAGTGAAGCCAGACACGAAGTATGTGTTAAAGGAAAATGTCATTTTAACAATATTTTAAAAAATAATTGAATACATGTGGCTTTCATTGGTTGAAGGACTGGTATATTGATGGCCTTATTACGATAAAGCAGGACAATCCCAAGTGCTATGAATAGCTACGTAACATAAAACCCAAAACATGTATTACTACGCGCAATTAAGATTTCCAGGTTTTTTTACTCATGCAAACAAAAGAACATGTCGAATAATTGAAATTTCAATTATAAGAGTTTAATGTTATTTTTTCTGAGTTTACTGTGGTATAAAATGTCAGTTGCCGACTCACAAAGCTTACATAACGCCTTCGGGCATTATTATTTTGCTGTTTGAGTCGGCAACTGACACGACAAGCGCACAAAAATCAACGTTGAACTCCAAAGTGAATCTGACTTTACATTCAGTAGAAGTAGTTGAAATTAGACGGTATATCTGACTACCATGGTGGCCACATTGGATGTCAGATTGGTATCATATTTCTATTGTCATTTACGATTAATCAGACATTCAGGAGAAGTACATTGAAAAGTCCATGCTAACACAAGTACACACGAAAAAGGTTTTAGCATAATCTTATAACGTGATCATTAAATTAAAGTCTTTTACACTGTCCAGCATAAAAAGAAAAGAAACATTATTTTTCTAAAACTTTAATTGTTTTAAATTGAAATGGTTGCTACATTGATGTAGAAAATATAATGATAATGTAGTGTCTAAAAAGAGGATTAGCTGTCATCAATGACGAAAACTCACTGTGATAGTGTACGAGTCCTTCAAAGAAACATCCATCAGAGGATGGCTAAGAAATGTCATTCATGTTTAAAGAACGATTCAGAAATATTGTCCATATCTGTAATGTGTTTAACCTTTCTCCATGATTGTAGATTGCACATTAAGATCATGACAACTTGTTGAATTGGACTGTTAACCATACCATGCTGCAGAAAATGTTTATGATTTTTGTCTTGTTTGTACATTATAAACATGTTACTTACTGATGTTTCAGTTCAAGGTCTAGTCTCAGAATGTTCTAGAACATAACTTCTTTACAAATGAGATCAGAAAGTGACCAACATCCTGATCCCCTCATCATGTCCTAGATTTTTTTGTAAGGTTTTGAAGTAAACACCATTATTCTTTATGATTTGTATTTCAGTTTTCTTTAGAAATAATTCGAGCATAATCATAATTTTTAATTTGTTTATAAGAATTACAACATTCTCATTAATGGTTTTTTATACTAAATCACTATAGTCGGAATATTGTGAATTCATTAAAGATATTCGGGATAATATCATTGTGATACATCAAGATTGTTTTATATCAACTCTTTCGTGGCGACTGGCACGTCAACACATTCAATACAGGAGTTCATTCAGAACACTTAATTAGTTTGAACTTGTGATGGTAATTTTAGGGTTAAATATGTTTGGATTCACAATTTTATCAGATCCTTTTCTATTTTCACCTTTACCTTTTATTCTCTAGGTATGTCATTTACTTGTTAAAATTAATTAACCTGGCTTTGCTTGCTTTGTTACTTAGTTTACGACCATAGAACCGTATCATTCTCAAAGAGGTATATCCTATGGACATTTACAAAGTTCTTAACATATTTAGCATGGATAATGCAACTAGTAAACGTACACATGCATGCAGTTGCATGCGGTTAGTCGAGCATTTTAAGAATGATCCCTTTCAGTCTGTTCCTACTATTTAGTTGCTCCTTAGGATGTAATGGCGAGTTACCTATATTCATCAAGTGTGGATGTAATGGAGAACTAGCATAACACTCATGGCAGGCTTCTGAAATTAACTTACAAGATCAAGAATTAAACACCTATATTTCACAGAAAATCATTTTCTAAATTTGTGATCATTATCTTAGGAAAGTGCAATATAGGGATGTTACATTCATTGCATTCCTGAGGCATTATATCTAATAGACCAATTCCAAAAGTACCCTGAATGACTCATTGAATTACCATGTTTTCTGTTTCATACATCATCTCGTGAGCGCTCAAAAATAACACTAAGTTCGTTATAGTTTTCAAAACAGTCATTATATTGTCATTTTACAGTTGAAAATATTATTTTCAGGTAAATACACAGTTATAGGAGCCACATCATGGGGGGATGGATGTGCCTTGGCTAAGAAACCCGGAGTGTATGCAAAGGTCACAGAGTTCTTGACATGGATACAAGCGAAAATGAGGCTATAATACAATACATGATGTCGGGTCTTACTTAAGCATGAAACAAATTGTTTGTACCTGTTACTCATATATGTATATTATATATATATAATTCTCAAAGGGATGTGGCCACATCGTCTTGTAGAACTAGTATAGTATGTTATTAGATGAGAATAATGTAAGAGAACAATACAAACTATATTTCACTAATCTGAACTCCAATTTGCATAATTGTGTTACCATAATGTATAAGTGTAATGAATAAATATCTCCACTTTGCATTATATTTGCTAAAAAAATGGATAATAGTAATTCACAAATAAAACCAATTTTTTGCATTACAATTCAGATTTATTCTTTGAATGACTTCACTGCCTTTCCCAAAACTTTTAGATTATCTACAATAATTTGAGAATCAGATGGTCAAAAGCTCTCAACGTTACGGATTACTGCTGTTTCACCTCTTTCTGTGTGGGTTCGACTTTCGGCTTCGGCCAATGTGGGTACGAGATGAATCTTGCCAGTAGCTTCAAGTGGATCTGTGTTTTTTCCGGGATTTTCTCCGGGTTCCTCATATATTGTACTAAACATGGCGTTAAACCCTACAGCATCTGTTAGTTCAGGTAAAAGCCGAGGTACAGTTGTCAGTTAGTGATCGCTTCTTTTGTTGGCGGTGAGGTTTTCGAGCAGGACGTTTTCCAATGGATATGCATCAGTCTTTCAGACAGATTTTCTGATACAGACCGAGCACTCTTGAGGAGGACGAATAGTGGGTAAAAACATATTCAAGTTCACAAATGAATTGTAAGCTTCGTTGATCATACAAAAATAAGAGTTCATGGTGTAACAGGATAGACCTGAATGAACTACTTTATATATATATATATATATATATATATATATATATATATATATATATATATATATATATATATATATATATATATATATATATATATATATATTACAAATGCAGTGATTCTTTCACGCTTTATACATACGTTTCATTAAAATGCTCTAACCAAACATTCACTAATTGGAAAACAAAAAAATGATTCAACTGAAAGTGAGATTCAAACATCTCCTGGAATGTAAATGAGATTCACATAATCGCGTGTAATCCAAACTAAAGATTCAAATAATCTTATGTAAACAAAATGACTGAAAAATGACTCATTCTTACTCCATTGAAACAACCAATTGCAAAAACATAGTCATTTGTACAGCATATATATATATATATATATATATATATATAGATAGATAGATACATAGATAGATTGATAGAACTTGTAAACTTTGTTAATTGCCAAACCTCACAGTTCTCCCGAATTATTGGGTTAGCCCTCACTTTGTATAGGCCGTAACGACCATGGGCACACATCCTGCCATACAGATATATTGAGATACCCGCACACATATGCACCTACAGCACACATGTCTCATGTATTAGGTTGGCTTTCTTGTTTTGGCTACACCCTCAGTTATTGGATCCACCCACCATGTGCAGATACTCATTATAGCCATACTTACAGACAGCTATAGACAGCTCTAGACAGCTGTTGACAGCTTCAGACAGCCCCAAACAGCTACAATAAAACCAAACTGGTCATTATAATTCGTCCGGAATTAATATCTATATATGTGTTCTACAAAATGAAACTAATAGCAACATGTAATTCAAAAGTTCACAACGATTCAAAACTGCATTGTAATAAAGCTATCATTTCACCATACGATATTAAAAACTGAATGGCTTCACATTGCAAATACAATACCAAAGAAAACACTTACCCCTACAGCTGGACAACACAAATGGATAACGTTCACTCCTTGACAAGTTCCATAGGCCAGTGTGTCAGTTAGAAACGGAACATGCCTTAAATACACATCAGAATGAGTATTAGTTAGGGTAAAGTAAGCTTGCTTACCTTGTTTTTATTGAATCTTAACGCAGTCTTATCTAGGACGAGATACATGTTAGTTCAGTTGCTTACCTAGAAAACAAGTGTTGACACTAAGCAAACTTGTACGCATGTACGACGAAAATATCAAATTGTTCTAAGGCGAAAACAGGTTAGTTCTCGCCTTATTATGGGACACAAGGGCTGGCCTATTGTCCATGTTGTCTATGTTGTCATGGGCTGGCATATTTTCCATGTTGTCTATGTTGTGATAGGCTGGCTTATTGTCCATCATATGTCCATTATTATATCCATCCGTTAGCACAATTTTTTTTTATAGCTATGCATCCTTAACTACAAGGATGGTTACCACATATATTCTAATATACTGTTATCATGTCTGCAACGTACATATGGTCTGATTAAGTTGTTGGTTTTGCATGTCTCTCCAAGCATCTGAAGGAACATAATTGCATTTTGTGATCGTGTGTACGCTGTTGAATGTGAATTGTTTTCAGTACACTACTATTAAATATATTATCATATGTGCGAACCTGATGCGTTAGTCTGCAGTGTAAAACATGTATACATTGCTTCATGTACGATATTAATGTATGTATATTTTGTCGTTGATCGATATTTGGTGACTTCCATACACTGATTTGTCAGTTGGACACCGTCGCGGAAGAAAAGCAGATCTCTCACCCCGTCGGGAGGAACTGAAGTTTTTTTTTTTTTTTTTTTTTTTTGTATAATGCTGGGATATGACACTCTTATTAATCATTGTAATCATTCTTTTTGGACAATATCGTAACTTCCTAGAGTTCATTACGGGAAAATCAAACGTATATTTTGTAAATCTCCACCTCTCTCTTCTGTTTATCTCTTTCTCCCTCTCCCATGATGAAGTCATAAGAAAAGAAATCCATTCATTGACTAAGTGTGCAAACTATTCCATAGTAATTACATCGTATTCGAAAAAAAATGATGTTTAGTTGACAATCTCAATTTTTACACTGTATATCTTTAGGTGCGTTTGGAAGTATAATAATGTTGATTCCTGTTGAACACAAATTCACAGTGGATAATGATATGCAAGTATCTAACCATCACATGCTATTCTGAACCCCCTTTCATACACCGCGATCTGTAAATTGTCAGAACTACTATTCTGTGCATTAACTGGTCTTGTTCGTAACTTAGTTGACTGTATATAATACTGTGCTCTATCCTAATTGTTCTGATCGATACATGTTTGCATCCTGCATGATTCACAACTTGAGAAGCGTATAACTTATATGGGATATGGGGACATCGTTCAATAACAATATATCCCATTTGCGTGCAACCGAACTTTTAGCATCTCGTTTTACCTTTATATCATTGAAACTACATTATCACCTGTTACAATCAGTCAAATTGGGCTTAGCTTTGGAACTAGTTTATGTAAATTTTGTTCATATTTAAAGATGCTCTGTGTGCATGTGATCAAACGTTTTGTGGAATTACGGTATTGAACTTATCAAGATATCTTTCTTCTCCTGCTTGTCAGAATTGTGTATATATTCGTCGCACATTGATGTTTCACTATTTATTTTTATTTAATATATCACCTTCGTGGAGGTCTTCTGAACGTACATTACTATTTGCCTTTGGAACGACTATACTCATTACTAATCTGAATATAAAAATAGACCAAATCTTCATCAAATTTGTTTTGATTGCTCTCAACAACTACAATTATAAGTCAATTACAATTGCAGCCGACACGGCTTCAGATCTGCCGTTGGCAATGTGTTGGCAGGCCTGGGTCTCTGCACATATTTGGAGTAATCGGTATAAAACATCGTTTAATATGCATTATACTACGGCATATCAGGGTCGTTTTTGTTTGCAGTTTGACACGATCTATATCCGTATTATGGGGAAATATGTTCCCCATTTATGGTGCTTTGGTTGTTATTATCTAGGAGATTGCGATCTTTGATGTTATGACCCTTATCGAGTAAATAATAAAATAAGATATGAAATAATGGATGGAATAACAACGATTTGAGAATGGATATATACTAGAAAAGCGCGAGACCCCGTATCTAAAGAATTTAATAAATTACATAAACAAAATAAAATTGAAAATGACATATAAATGATAATCTTTCTTTTGGAAATAGAATCACAAAATTCATACGAAATTCAATGGACCTTTCTGCTTTTCTAACAAAACAAATTTCATCACATAATAAAGTGAATTACCTAACTCATTAGATCAGGATGCAGGCATAACCTGGTTGCAATTCAATGTTGATGACAAGTCAGAGTCGCCGTAGTGTTTGTCGTGTTTTCTCGTTATCTATTCATCCTGTTCCGGTCATCAACCGTACTTTGACAGTATGTCCTCTTTTCCCACTGTGTGATACACATATGGGGCTATTTTGTTCCTTCAAATAAATTTAATATACCCTAAATATTTGTCAGGATTTTCTTTTTAGCGTCGAACAATATTCCCATTCTCGTTACCTTCTTATCGTAATTCATTAGACTAAGGCTAGTAAGGTCAGTTCTCAGCCTAACAACTGATATTAACATTATCTCGTCATTACCAAAAAAGTAATGTATGTAGCAACTGCTAGAAATGTTTAGTTGCTCTATGACATTACCATTTTAGCATACAATATCAATAGCATTTAAGACATATATTCACGCAATCTCGGCATGAAACTCATACATATTCGATTCATTTTGTGCTAAAAGTTATTCACTCCGAACGCATTCATATTCATGTAATAGTGAATGATATATTGAATACATGAGTCATATAACATTTAAGACGAATGAATACTAACTTAGCATCGGAGCTCAATGAACATTAATTATAACTAAATTTCTAAATTTCTATGAAGAATCATTATTAGCATTGATTAGAACTGGAGACAAGTAACCACACACATACACACATACATATATAAGTCGCGAAGAATGATGTATATGTAACCATCCAACCGTCGTCATTGCTGACTACAGTCTCGGAGCTTTACATATATCGTTCACTAAATTTAACTTCTAACGAAATAGAGCCTGGGTTGGACTTCTATAATAGTTTAAATACAATATTGCGAGCACACCAAGCCATCCATATAGTTTGTAAGAGGCTTAATGAAAATTCGACAGGTCAACATATAACACCAATAAATGTGCTCATGTGGCTTTTATAAATTACATGAAGTAAAGGAGATTGCTTTATGTTCATATAATCATCGGATACGACACACCGTAACGTCAGAAGTTCCCGGAATTGATGAGTGGTTTAAAAAGCTCACCGTTACGGATCAACGACATCTCACCTCTTTGTGAATCGAGTATCTGGCTCGGCCATTGTCGGTTTGTGAGAAAGTCTCTCAGTAGCCTCTCGTGGGTTGGTGGAACTTTCCTGGGCTTTCACGGTTTCTTCCCCAACCATTTATACTGGCGGTCATGTATAGCATATCCAGGGCTGCAAATGGCGTTAAACCCTACAACAATAGCAACAACAACAAATAGAACGTAATATAGTATTACAATCTTGTGTTTGTTTGCGAGTGTATGTATGTATGAAAGTGTGCGATTGCGTGCGCTTGTGTATGTGAGAGAGAGAGAGAGAGAGAGAGAGAGAGAGAGAGAGAGAGAGAGAGAGAGAGATACTTGAGACTCTCTCCTTCCAATAGAGGTAACTTTGTATAGGCAAACGATGTGTAAAAAAAAATTTGTCCAAATTAATATATTTTGAAGAATCAGAGCCGAAAATGTTTTAATCTGTAGATAAAGTTGTAAACGATTTCTTTAAACCGCACCACACTATCTGCATGAAATAGGCAACATTTATATTCGATTTTTCAAATCCGTAAGTAAATTAAAAACAGATCTCAGCGTATTTCATTGTTCCGTTTTGATATATGCAATGCTAACTTAAATGTAGTGTATACAAAATATGTACACAAAACTAATCTTTGTCTCTATCTATTATACAACAACCCTTAACATTGGCACTGTGTAATATACGTCAAAACATTAATTTAGTCACTGCATAAATCAAACATTACCTATGTCACAATCACGACAAAGCATTTATGGGGCCCTGAGCGGCCGAGTAGTCAAAAGCACTCACCGCTACGGATCACTTCCGTCTTTCCTCTGTCTTTCTGGATTTGAGTCTCAAACTTGGCCAATGTTGGTACGTGATAAACCATGCCAGTAGTTTCTCCTGGATCGATGATTCTTTCTGGTGTTTTCCTGGGTTATTCCTCAATCATTTATACCGACTGCCTTATATAGCCTATCTTTTGTTGAAAAAACAAAAAGAATTTACCGTCGTTATGGTCTATACGAAAGTACAAAAAGTAATGTCGTCCTCTACCTGATGTATGTTTTACTATAAACTGTATGGTACTTGTTTACATCGAACATATATATATATATATATATATATATATATATATATATATATATATATATATATATATATATATATATATATATATATATATATATATATATATATGTATACATATATATATATATATATATATATATATATATATATATATATATATATATATATATATATATATATATATATATATAAATGATCTCCCTTTACCTGCTCTATCTTTATTCTACAAACTATATTGTACATGTTTGTTTCAAATAGCTTAATCTGTATCATTAGATATATGTTCCTTTCCCTGCTGTATCTTACCTTATTACTATATCCTGTATAGTACGCGATTCCTGAGAACATCTTCACGTAGAAGTTGTATTATTACTGACTTTTCCTACTGTATTTCATTACCATAAACTTTATAGTACTTGTATGTATACAAGTGCCCAATCAATCATGTTATAGTGTTTCTACCCTTTCCGGCTGCATCTTATTTTAATGAACTGTATAGTAGGTGTATGCTTAGAAACTCTTAATCTATATGATTCAATACATATATCTGTCTCATGTTGTGCATTTTTGATATTAACTAAATAGTACGTGATTGTTTAGAGAATCGTAATCTACATGTTTCATTGTATCTCAATCTTCCTGTTGTGGTTTTGTTATAAACTTTATAAATGCTTCAAAGATCAAATGTTATATTACAATTATCTCCCTTTTCTTGCCGTAATTTATTTATAAAATATGTAAACTACGTGTTTGTTTAACCATCTTAATCCATTAATTAAATATTATCTCCTTTGTCTACTGTATTTTATCGCTATAAACTATATAAGACGTGTTCGCTTACAACATCTTGATCTAAAGGTTTAATTGTATCTCTATATTTCAATGCTCTATCTTATTTCCATAATCTGTGTAGTACATATATGTTTAGAAGATCTTAATATACAATTTTAATGTTATCTCCCTTTTACTGCAGCACTTTATTATTGTCAACTATAGCAAGTTTTTGCTAAAAACACCCTAATTTATTAGATTAAATTCCTCTCCATTCTTTTGCTGTATATCATTATTATAAACCCTTGAATGTGTTTGCTCAGAACATTTCAATGTATAATAAAAAAATATATGTATCTCGCTTTTGTCAATACAAACTATATTTGTACGTCTTTCCTTAGAACATCTTTATCTATACGTTTACTTTCATCTCTCTCTACCTGCTATATATTTTTACAATAAACTGTATAATATGTGTATGCTGAAAACATCGTAATAAGTTTACGTTGATGTCCAGTTATTTGTTGGTTCGTGTCACTATAAACTGTATAGTACGTGTTTGCTTACAACATCTTGATATAAACATTTACTATTAAATCCCTTTTGAATATCTATTTTATTACTATACACTTTATAGTACGTGTTTGTTTAAAACATGGTAATCGATATGATGTACATTATCTTTGCTTTCATGCCGTATTCTATTACCATAATCTGTATAAGATGTGTGTTCTTAGAGAAAATAATTAGTAAGATTAAATTTATCTCCTTTTCCTGCTTTATTGTGTTGCTATAATGTGTATTCTACCTCTTTTCTTAGAACATCTTAATCTATGAGTTTAATGTATCTCCCTTTTCCTGCGTTAGCTTATTTATATAAACTGTACATAACGTGTTTTAATTTGAACATCTTAATAAATAAGAATAAATTTATATCCCATTTACTTCTATAACTTATTACTAAAAACTGTTCAATACCTGTTTCCTTAGAACATCTTAATCGATAAGTTTAATTTGATTTTCCGATCCCTCCTGTATTTTCTTCCTATAGACTGTATTATAAGTGTTTGCTTAAGACATCGTAATATGTAAGTCTACATGTATTTCCCTTTTCCTGTTGTATTTTCTAACTATAAACAGTAAAGTACGCCTTTGATTAGAACATATTAATATATAAGCTTAAAGTAATCACTTTTTCATAACTGTAATGTATTGCTATAAAATATATTTTTAAGTATTTGTTTGTTCTGCTGTATTTTATTAGTACATAATGTACAGTAATTGTATGCTTAGGATAACTTAATCATTAATATTTAATTTAACATCCCTATTCCAACTGAATTTTATTATAATCTGTATATTACTTGTTTGTTTAGAAAATTTTAATATATAATATGTAATATATCTCCAAATTTCTCGAGTATAATATTGATATAGTCTGTATAGTATGTATTTTCTTAAACCATCTTAAGCTGCAGGTTAAATTGTTTCTCTCTTTCACTCCGTATGTTATTGCTATAAACTGTGTATTACGTCTTTGCATAGAACGAATTCGTATATAAGATTCAATTAATTTCCCTTTCCATGATGTATGTTATTGAAATAAACTTTATAGTAAGTGTTCCCTTAGAACATTTTGACAAACACCATTACATGTCTCTCCCATGTCCTGCTGTAACTTATTTATATAGTGTGTATTGTACGTGTTTCCTTTGAACATAATCTATACTTTTAATTTAAGTTCAATTTTTCTGCTATATTACATCGCTTTAAACTCAAAATGAAATAAGATTCAAATTTCATAGCGTCTTTTGCATAATTGCAATTGAAATACTTCATATTTTCCCCACATTATGATTTCAATCATTTAATGACAGAAACAGAAAAATAATTGCCGATCAATACGCTTCTCACTAGGTACTTCAGTCTGAAGTATTTCATGTGGAATTGTCACATACAAAAATAGAGTTCATAATCACGAAATTTCCTAAACTCGAGACAAAATACCAAAATTTATTAATTTCAGATCAAATGGAAACGTTGTTCCAATGCTATTTTAACTAGACACGCCATTTTCTTTCGAAAGTTATGTCGAGCGCGCGACTAAGTTCAAATTTATCTGGGCGGAGTTATATGCGCTGTAATTATGTTGGTTTGTGCAATGATGAATATATGCTTGTGTATTTAGTTTGGCATGCGGCATACATTCAGTTACATTGTTTATTGTGGTGTATTGTAGTGTAATTAAGCCGTAGGTAGAATATAAAAAATAGCATATAATAAAAAGGTTACAGCAAATTTATGGGAAAAAATGAACTTGTTTTGTCGGATGGATATATTGCATTCCCAAGGTCATGCAGTATTCCATCCAAAAACTCGTTCATATTTTCCCATACAAATGCAGTAACCTAGAAATGTATTTCCCATTTCCAGCTGTATATTATTGTACAGTCTGTATTGTACGTGTTTTTAGTGAACGTTTTAGTCTGTACGTTTAATTGTATCTCCCTTTTCTGCTGTATTGTATTGCTATAAACAGTATAGAACGTGTTTGCATGGAACGTCTTAGTATATACGATTCAATTTAACTCCCTTTCATAACATTTATGGATTTATATCAAATAAATAGTAAGTATTTACTTAGAAAATCTTAATCTATGATAATAAATTGTTCGCCCTCTTCCTTTTTTATCTTATTAATATAAACTGTACAGTAAGTGTTCATTCAGAACATCAAAGTCAGTGTGACAAAATTTTTCTCCTTTTCCAGCTTTTTTATTTTTTAAACTGTATATTAGGTTTTTGTTTAAAACATGTTAATCGATAACATTAAATTTATCTGCCTTTTCCTAATCTATTTTATTACTATAAGCTGTTAATTAAGGGTTTGCTAAGTGCCTCTTAATGTATAATTTTAATTTTATCTACCTCTTCCTTCTCTATTTTAAATATAAAATGTACATTACGTAAATGCTTAAAACATCATAATTTCTAATATTTAATTTATCTTCCTTTTACTCGTGTATCTTGTTATTGACGTCTGTATAGTACGTGCTTGCTTTAACATCTTAAAGATCTTAAACTATTAGTTTAACTTGATTTCCCTTTATCTAGTTGTATATTATTAATATAAACTGTACAAGAAGTGCTTGGTCAGAACATCTGAGTATATAAAATTAATTTTACCAACCGCTTCGTGCTGTAAATTATTAACACAATCTGTATTGTATATCTTAGCCTTGAACATCATATTTTTTAAGTTTTTCTACTGTATTTTATAAATTCTACTGTACGTCTTTGTTATAACATCATCCTCTGTTAGCTAAAATGTGTCCCATTTTTCCTTCTTTATATTTTTACTATAAAGTATATAGTATTAATTTTTAGAACATCTTCATCTATAATAGTGCATTTACCTCCCTTATCCTACTATATTGAATTTCTACTGGCTGTATTGTACGTCCTTCCATAGAACATATTCTTCTATAATAGTACATTTACCTTTTTTCCTACTATATTGTATTACTACTGGCTGTACTGTACGTCCTTCCATAGAACATCTTAATCTATAATATATTTTTTATCCCTTTTCCGGCTGTATCGTACGTGGTTGCTTAAAACACCTTAGTCTATATTCTTTAATTTATCGCTATTTACCTGCTGTATCTTATTTCCATAAACTGTATCGTACGTGTTTGCTAAGTTTAATTTAATCTCCCTTTCCCTGGTGTATTTTTTTAACCTAATCTGTATAGTAAATGTTTGCATAACATATCTTAATGGATATGATTTAAGTTAAGCAGCGGGGTGGGCGAAGAGACTCTAATAGGTTTACCCTGGAATTCTCATACCCTGGAATTGTAAAAAAAAGTATACCCTGGAATTGTCATACCTAGAATTGTAAAAAAAAAATATTAATGATTGGTATCAAGTCGGAGTCGGCCCTCCCTGCTGCTGTTCATTTCATGCAAATATTTTATCAAGTCCGATTCGATATCTTGTTCGAGGATCATGTAGATGTATCGTCTTCTATAAATTAAAATTATTATTATAACAATAATGATAGATATTGAATCTTCAGGGAAATGTTAGAAAAACCGATGAAACTATTAATACAGTTTTTTGGCACTCCAAATAATATTAGTACAAAACTCGCTGATACCAAGAATAAACTGGTCTTATTAAAATTCCATCGGGAATCACAGGTCAGCAATATCGTATCCACGATATCATCGGGATCCGCAACATGCGAATCTGGTTTAATTTTTTCCCTAGGTAAAATCAATGAATTATTCAAAGAAATTAGTCAAGAGCATATACAACAACTACAGCTGCTACAACAGTATTTTCAAGAGTGTATCTTTAATGTAGCAAGTTCATGTAGCGAGATTATCAAACATGTAGAAATATTAAATCAGCTCGCATCCGACAGGGAATATATTCACCAGCGATTAATTCAGGCAGTAATTGATACTAAAGAAATAGACAATAAACAAAACTTTTTAGACGCGTATTCGCCAACAGAGGCGTCGCTGCCAAATTTTAAATTTCCCGATTATAACGCACCATAATTAAGAAAATCCGTCAATGATGTCATTGAAGAGTTATTTCCTGAAATACTAGCCGCGTGGAGAAAAACACTAGCTGCGACAAATATCCTTAGACATAATAATTATCCCTCCGGGTTCGGTAGACATATATCCCGTAGAAACCGTAAATATAACGTCCGTAGTCGCAGTCAATCTCGGTTGGGATATCATCGACGGCAGTTACAGCACTGACACGGCAATATCAAATTAAGCTCAGCAAGGATTCATAAATACATAAAGAATGAATACTGGATCTAAGAAATGAGGTACTATTTATTAATTTACTTGCAAAATCGTGAAGAAAAAATATTATTTTTTCACTGGACTTATTTTTTGTATGATTTTGACTAGTAAATAAGATATAAATCCAACAATTTGCACGATTTGACTACTAAATACCATATTAGAAAAAAGAAAATTGACTGATTTGCACGATTTTGACTAGTAAATACCGTGATTTTACAGTAAAACAAAATTCAAAAAATGATATTCAGCAAAATAAATTAATAAATAGTTCAGTCAAATTATTTTTCGTCATTATCTAATATTTTTCTTAATTGTCTCACACGAATATTAATTATCCTCTTTGCTTCGTATTCGTGGGATAATACTGATCTAATATTTTCGATTTGTGTTTCATCTACGATAGCCATTAATTGATATATAGCTGTTTGAAATTTCTTTATAAATCAGTATTCCGCTGGTAGAACATATGTCCTTCGTGTTTATTCTGTACTAGTGTTTCAAAATCAGAAACAATTTTTTCAATGATTAATTCATCAGATATTTGTATTCCATTAATTTTTATTTTTTCAATAGCATAAATTATATCATTGATATTTCATTGTTCCTTCTACTAAATATTTTAATTCTAAATAATCAATTGTCATTGATGATATTTCTTTAGTAAAAAAATAAATAAGATGATTTTTATACTCATTGATAGTATTTGAACATGATTTTTGTTTATATTTCTTCGAATACGCTGATTTGTACATGTTCGAAGCTACTCTCTGTACTGATTTTGTACAAATATCAAAATAATTACCAGCCGAATACATTGATTGAAATATTATTTCTTCGTTAGTTTCTGTATTTGTGGATTTAATCGCTTTAATGATTTAATGAGTCAATGAACCAACCATTAACCATTTGCATTGATTCATTATTATATTAAATATTTGTCTGAAATATAATATGACTATATTTGATCTTGATGATGTTGAACATGATTTAACTGATGTTAATAATGCCAAAAAAAGAGTTTTATGACGATGGAGCATCTCATGTGTGGTCTACATGGAAAATTATAAACACTGAAGATGTTATTGCTAATACAATGAATGATGCACGGGCGAAAACAATCATCGATTATATCGGTGTTCACCACCGTAATGAGAAATTTATCTTGAGAATAAAATTCATCGCGATGATGACAGACACTGATATATGGATTATTCGTGATAAACGTGATCCTATAGTTGGTGGGAAAAAATGTTATTCTAAGTGGTGATTCTAAACCGGTCTATTAACTGGCATTGACAAACCGTATTACGAGCGATCGTATCCTGTAACTGCAGTTGTTTATGGAATTTATTAGCTAAATAATACGCCTAATGTTAGAGATCCTACTCCGATGAAAATTTCTTCATTAAATTGTGTAGCCGAGCGAGTAATGAAATATTTTGCAAATCCGAAGCGTGTAGAAGGTTTAACAAATTTACGACGAGAAAAAATGACCAAATGGGCTGAACCAATCGCGGATAAAGGAGCATCAATACATGATGTTGCTGAGTTATCGAGTAAATTAAAATTTCCCATATTAGTAAAAACCCTATCGGGAGAAATTTTATACGAATCAGTAAATAAATCAAGAAGAACACCGATTATGATCATTGATCATAATGCCCACGCGTGAACGTCCGCGGTAACAACATTTCCACAAAAACGTGTTGTGAAATTTTATTCGTCATAATTCCCTGGGAATAATTTTAATTTTATTTACGAAATAAGTAAATCCGATTCAGTTTCAGTATGGTTGTTTAAGAGCTCTGAAAATGAATATGATCAATTTGTAAGACCTAACGGTGATTTATACAAAAATGAATCCTTACATGCGGAGATTAAAAAAACTCGCAGAAAAATATTCTATGAATGCTGAACAATTATTAGTTCATTGTTTTACGGTTCCATCGGTTGCTGTTCATTCTGCTCGAGACAAAAACTCGTGGAAACTAACACCTGTTGAATTTCTCGAGAACGTCCAACACAGTTGTATCGAATACGGACACGGTGGTTTGTGGAATACCAAATATGATTACAACAATATGATATCAGTATATATGGTCGCGTGTTATCCAGGATATTTTCTAGGAATGGGTGAATGCGCTGAATATTTTTAAAAAATCGGACATCCTGCAAACGAGATGACACGAGTATCAATTAATGGTCCGTTACCTGATTTTCCATTGACATGATTTGCTCGTGTAGCATCATTTGATCTTCACAGGATTTGTTATATTTGGTTTGGTAGACATTTCTCAGAAAAACGCTGGGTGTCAATTGCATTATTGAGATATATGATTGGCAAAAATAATTGGTAAATTCACTCAAGGTGGAGCATACGATCACCGACGGCATCATTCACGATTGATTATGGATGATTCTGAATTAGATTTTATAATCGCTGATACCGCTGCGAGAAATATATTTTGTAATCGTAAAATATTTACTTATCAGATGGAGAAAAAAAATAGGAACAGCTGTTAGTTACGTTGATGGAAAATCTCCTCAATATACACATTTAAGATCTTCAATGCTGGCTTATGTTTCTATAAATTTATTATCGATGATAAATAGATTTCCTCGTGACGCAGTTAGAGTTGCTACGGATTCGTTTTATATCGATAAAAAACATTCAATGTTGTTAGATCGTTTCGTGAGCACCGATGAATCATGGGTTTCATGGAGAATCAAAAAGGAGAATATACTCGATTATTGTGAATCAGCGGATGTTACGATTAAGGATAATTATTATCGCGATGAAATATTAGAAATGTCGTTAGAACCATCCGTGTACGATCCAGCATCTAGACATAAAACAGTTTACTTGAATGGGCTAGGTAGTTCTGGTAAAACAACACGAGTAATAACATTATTTCAGAATTATGATATGATCGTAAAAAACACCAACTCACAGATTCGCGCGAGAGATAAAAATACGAGGAGGCAATTCGTGTACTTGTCATAGCTTTTTAAAATACAGCGGTGGTGCATGGACTCCTGATCGAATGGGAGAAAAATATATTCAAAAGGTTATTATTTGGGATGAAATATGTACTGTGTCGTTGGAAGTATTAAAAACATTTATTGATTGGTTATTATTGAAAATTACAGCTGTAGTCATGTGCGGCGATCACGGTCAACCACATCCTATCGACGGAGTATCTCCACATGATTGGCTAAAGAATTTTGTTGATTATTGCGAAGAAATAAATGACGATCACAGATCACTTGATGCAAAATTAAGTGAGTTAAAAGAATTAATCAGACTACAACCGAATAAAATTCAGTGCATGGTAATGCGCGGGGTAATCCTGCCATACAGATATATTGAGATACCCGCACACATATGCACCTACAGCACACATATCTCATGTATTAGGTTGGCTTTCTTGTTTTGGCTACACCCTCAGTTATTGGATCCACCCACCATGTGCAGATACTCACTATAGCCATACTTACAGACAGCTATAGACAGCTCTAGACAGCTGTTGACAGCTTCAGACAGCCCCAAACAGCTACAATAAAACCAAACTGGTCATTATAATTCGTCCGGAATTAATATCTATATATGTGTTCTACAAAATGAAACTAATAGCAACATGTAATTCAAAAGTTCACAACGATTCAAAACTGCATTGTAATAAAGCCATCATTTCACCATACGATATTAAAAACTGAATGGCTTCACATTGCAAATACAATACCAAAGAAAACACTTGCCCCTACAGCTGGACAACACAAATGGATAACGTTCACTCCTTGACAAGTTCCATAGGCCAGTGTGTCAGTTAGAAACGGAACATGCCTTAAATACACATCAGAATGAGTATTAGTTAGGGTAAAGTAAGCTTGCTTACCTTGTTTTTATTGAATCTTAACGCAGTCTTGTCTAGGACGAGATACATGTTAGTTCAGTTGCTTACCTAGAAAACAAGTGTTGACACTAAGCAAACTTGTACGCATGTACGACGAAAATATCAAATTGTTCTAAGGCGAAAACAGGTTAGTTCTCGCCTTATTATGGGACACAAGGGCTGGCCTATTGTCCATGTTGTCTATGTTGTCCCTTTGCTGGCATATTTTCCATGTTGTCTATGTTGTCATCGGCTGGCTTATTGTCCATCATATATCCATTATTATATCCATCCGTTAGCACAATTTTTTTTTTTTTTTTTTATAGCTATGCATCCTTAACTACAAGGATGGTTACCACATATATTCTAATATACTGTTATCATGTCTACAACGTACATATGGTTTGGTTAAGTTGTTGGTTTTGCATGTCTCTCCAAGCATCTGAAGGAACATAATTGCATTTTGTGATCGTGTGTACGCTGTTGAATGTGAATTGTTTTCAGTACACTACTATTACATATATTATCATATGTGCGAACCTGATGCGTTAGTCTGCAGTGTAAAACATGTATACATTGCTTCATGTACGATATTAATGTATGTATATTTTGTCGTTGATCGATATTTGGTGACTTCCATACACTGATTTGTCAGTTGGACACCTTCGCGGAAGAAAAGCAGATCTCTCACCCCGTCGGGAGCAACTGAAGTTTTTTTTTTTTTTTTTTTTTTTCTTTTTGTATAATGCTGGGATATGACACTCTTATTAATTATTGTAATCATTCTTTTTGGACAATATCGTAACTTCCTAGAGTTCATTACGGGAAAATCAAACGTATATTTTGTAAATCTCCACCTCTCTCTTCTGTTTATCTCTTTCTCCCTCTCCCATGATGAAGTCATAAGAAAAGAAATCCATTCATTGACTAAGTGTGCAAACTATTCCATAGTAATTACATCGTATTCGAAAAAAAATGATGTTTAGTTGACAATCTCGATTTTTACACTGTATATCTTTAGGTGCGTTTGGAAGTATAATAATGTTGATTCCTGTTGAACACAAATTCACAGTGGATAATGATATGCAAGTATCTAACGATCACATGCTATTCTGAACCCCCTTTCATACACCGCGATCTGTAAATTGTCAGAACTACTATTCTGTGCATTAACTGGTCTTGTTCGTAACTTAGTTGACTGTATATAATAATGTGCTCTATCCTAATTGTTCTGATCGATACATGTTTGCATCCTGCATGATTCACAACTTGAGAAGCGTATAACTTATATGGGATATGGGGACATCGTTCAATAACAATATACCCCATTTGCGTGCAACCGAACTTTTAGCATCCCGTTTTACCTTTATATCATTGAAACTACATTATCACCTGTTACAATCAGTCAAATTGGGCTTAGCTTTGGAACTAGTTTATGTAAAGTTTGTTCATATTTAAAGATGCTCTGTGTGCATGTGATCAAACGTTTTGTGGAATTACGGTATTGAACTTATCAAGATATCTTTCTTCTCCTGCTTGTCAGAATTGTGTATATATTCGTCGTACATTGATGTTTCACTATTTATTTTTATTTAATATATCACCTTCGTGGAGGTCTTCTGAACGTACATTACTATTTGCCTTTGGAACGACTATACTCATTACTAATCTGAATATAAAAGTAGACCAAATCTACATCAAATTTGTTTTGATTGCTCTCAACAACTACAATTATAAGTCAATTACAATTGCAGCCGACACGGCTTCAGATCTGCCGTTGGCAATGTGTTGGCAGGCCTGGGTCTCTGCACATATTTGGAGTAATCGGTATAAAACATCGTTGAATATGCATTATACTACGGCATATCAGGATCGTTTTTGTTTGCAGTTTGACACGATCTATATCCGTATTATGGGGAAATATGTTCCCCATTTATGGTGCTTTGGTTGTTATTATCTAGGAGATTGCGATCTTTGATGTTATGACCCTTATCGAGTAAATAATAAAATAAGATATGAAATAATGGATGGAATAACAACGATTTGAGCATGGATATATACTAGAAAAGCACGAGACCCCGTATCTAAAATATAAGAATTTAATAAATTACATAAACAAAATAAAATTGAAAATGACATATAAATGATAATCTTTCTTTTGGAAATAGAATCACAAAATTCATACGAAATTGAATGGACCTTTCTGCTTTTCTAACAAAACAAATTTCATCACATAATAAAGTGAATTACCTAACACATTAGATCAGGATGCAGGCATAACCTGGTTGCAATTCAATGTTGATGACAAGTCAGAGTCGCCGTAGTGTTTGTCGTGTTTTCTCGTTATCTATTCATCCTGTTCCGGTCATCAACCGTACTTTGACAGTATGTCCTCCTCTTTTCCCACTGTGTGATACACATATGGGGCTATTTTTTCCTTCAAATAAATTTAATATACCCTAAATATTTGTCAGGATTTTATTTTTAGCGTCGAACAATATTCCCATTCTCGTTACCTTCTTATCGTAATTCATTAGACTAAGGCTAGTAAGGTCAGTTCTCAGCCTAACAACTGATATGAACATTATCTCGTCATTACCAAAAAAGTAATGTATGTAGCAACTGCTAGAAATGTTTAGTTGCTCTATGACATTACCATTTTAGCTTACAATATCAATAGCATTTAAGACATATATTCACGCAATCTCGGCATGAAACTCATACATATTCGATTCATTTTGTGCTAAAAATTATTCACTCCGAACGCATTCATATTCATGTAATAGTGAATGATATATTGAATACATGAGTCATATAACATTTAAGACGAATGAATACTAACTTAGCATCGGAGCTCAATGAACATTAATTATAACTAAATGTCTAAATTTCTATGAAGAATCATTATTAGCATTGATTAGAACTGGAGACAAGTAACCACACACATACACACATACATATATAAGTCGCGAAGAATGATGTATATGTAACCATCCAACCGTCGTCATTGCTGACTACAGTCTCGGAGCTTTACATATATCGTTCACTAAATTTAACTTCTAACGAAATAGAGCCTGGGTTGGACTTCTATAATAGTTTAAATACAATATTGCGAGCACACCAAGCCATCCATATAGTTTGTAAGAGGCTTAATGAAAATTCGACAGGTCAACATATAACACCAATAAATGTGCTCATGTGGCTTTTATACATTACATGAAGTAAAGGAGATTGCTTTATGTTCATATAATCATCGGATACGACACACCGTAACGTCAGAAGTTCCCGGAATTGATGAGTGGTTTAAAAAGCTCACCGTTACGGATCAACGACATCTCACCTCTTTGTGAATCGAGTATCTGGCTCGGCCATTGTCGGTTTTTGAGAAAGTCTCTCAGTAGCCTCTCGTGGGTTGGTGGAACTTTCCTGGGCTTTCACGGTTTCTTCCCCAACCATTTATACTGGCGGTCATGTATAGCATATCCAGGGCTGCAAATGGCGTTAAACCCTACAACAATAGCAACAACAACAAATAGAACGTAATATAGTATTACACGCTTGTGTTTGTTTGCGAGTGTATGTATGTATGAAAGTGTGCGATTGTGTGCGCTTGTGTATGAGAGAAAGAGAGAGAGAGAGAGAGATACTTGAGACTCTCTCCTTCCAATAGAGGTACCTTTGTATAGGCAAACGATGTGTAAAAAAAAAACATTTGTCCAAATTAATATATTTTGAAGAATCAGAGCCGAAAATGTTTTAATCTGTAGATAAAGTTGTAAACGATTTCTTTAAACCGCACCACACTATCTGCATGAAATAGGCAACATTTATATTCGATTTTTCAAATCCGTAAGTAAATTGAAAACAGATCTCAGTGTATTTCATTGTTCCGTTTTGATATATGCAATGCTAACTTAAATGTAGTGTATACAAAATATGTACACAAAACTAATCTTTGTCTCTATATATTATACAACAACCCTTAACATTGGCACTGTGTAATATACGTCAAAACATTAATTTAGTCACTGCATAAATCAAACATTACCTATGTCACAATCACGACAAAGCATTTATGGGGCCCTGAGCGGCCGAGTAGTCAAAAGCACTCACCGCTACGGATCACTGCCGTCTTTCCTCTTTCTTTCTGGATTTGAGTCTCAAACTTGGCCAATGTTGGTACGTGATAAAACATGCCAGTAGTTTCTCCTGGATCGATGATTCTTTCTGGTGTTCTCCTGGATTATTCCTCAATCATTTATACCGACCGCCTTATATAGCCTATCTTTTGTTGAAAAAACAAAAAGAATTTACCGTCGTTATGGTCTATACGAAAGTACAAAAAGTAATGTCGTCCTCTACCTGATGTATGTTTTACTATAAACTGTATGGTACTTGTTTACATCGAACATATATATATATATATATATATATATATATATATATATATATATATATATATATATATATATTCTTTATTCTACAAACTATATTGTACATGTTTGCTTCAAATAGCTTAATCTGTATCATTAGATATATGTTCCTTTCCCTGCTGTATCTTACCTTATTACTATATCCTGTATAGTACGCGATTCCTGAGAACATCTTCACGTAGAAGTTGTATTATTACTGACTTTTCCTACTGTATTTCATTACCATAAACTTTATAGTACTTGTATGTATACAAGTGCCCAATCAATCATGTTATAGTGTTTCTACCCTTTCCGGCTGCATCTTATTTTAATGAACTGTATAGTAGGTGTATGCTTAGAAACTCTTAATCTATATGATTCAATACATATATCTGTCTCATGTTGTGCAATTTTGATATTAACTAAATAGTACGTGATTGTTTAGAGAATCGTAATCTACATGTTTCATTGTATCTCAATCTTCCTGTTGTGGTTTTGTTATAAACTTTATAAATGCTTCAAAGATCAAATGTTATATTACAATTATCTCCCTTTTCTTGCCGTAATTTATTTATAAAATATGTAAACTACGTGTTTGTTTAACCATCTTAATCTATTAATTAAATATTATCTCCTTTGTCTACTGTATTTTATCGCTATAAACTATATAATACGTGTTCGCTTACAACATCTTGATCTAAAGGTTTAATTGTATCTCTATATTTCAATGCTCTATCTTATTTCCATAATCTGTGTAGTACATATATGTTTAGAAGATCTTAATATACAATTTTAATGTTATCTCCCTTTTACTGCAGCACTTTATTATTGTCAACTATAGCAAGTTTTTGCTAAAAACACCCTAATTTATTAGATTAAATTCCTCTCCATTTTTTTGCTGTATATCATTATTATAAACCCTTGAATGTGTTTGCTCAGAACATTTCAATGTATAATAAAAATATATGTATCTCGCTTTTGTCAATACAAACTATATTTGTACGTCTTTCCTTAGAACATCTTTATCTATACGTTTACTTTCATCTCTCTCTACCTGCTATATATTTTTACAATAAACTGTATAATATGTGTATGCTGAAAACATCGTAATAAGTTTACGTTGATGTCCAGTTATTTGTTGGTTCGTGTCACTATAAACTGTATAGCACGTGTTTGCTTACAACATCTTGATATAAACATTTACTATTAAATCCCTTTTGAATATCTATTTTATTACTATACACTTTATAGTACGTGTTTGTTTAAAACATGGTAATCGATATGATGTACATTATCTTTGCTTTCATGCCGTATTCTATTACCATAATCTGTATAAGATGTGTGTTCTTAGAGAAAATAATCCGTAAGATTAAATTTATCTCCTTTTCCTGCTTTATTGTGTTGCTATAATGTGTATTCTACCTCTTTTCTTAGAACATCTTAATCTATAAGTTTAATGTATCTCCCTTTTCCTGCGTTAGCTTATTTATATAAACTGTACATAACGTGTTTTAATTTGAACATCTTAATAAATAAGAATAAATTTATATCCCATTTCCTTCTATAACTTATTACTAAAAACTGTTCAATACCTGTTTCCTTAGAACATCTTAATCGATAAGTTTAATTTGATTTTCCGATCCCTCCTGTATTGTCTTGCTATAGACTGTATTATAAGTGTTTAGTTAAGACATCGTAATATGTAAGTCTACATGTATTTCCCTTTTCCTGTTGTATTTTCTAAATATAAACAGTAAAGTACGCCTTTGCTTAGAATATATTAATATATAAGCTTAAAGTAATCACTTTTTCATAACTGTAATGTATTGCTATAAAATATATTTTTAAGTATTTGTTTGTTCTGCTGTATTTTATCAGTACATAATGTACAGTAATTGTATGCTTAGGATAACTTAATCATTAATATTTAATTTAACATCCCTATTCCAACTGAATTTTATTATAATCTGTATATTACTTGTTTGTTTAGAAAATTTTAATCTATAATATGTAATGTATCTCCAAATTTCTCGAGTATAATATTGATATAGTCTGTATTGTATGTATTTTCTTAAACCATCTTAAGCTGCAGGTTAAATTGTTTCTCTCTTTCACTCCGTATGTTATTGCTATAAACTGTGTATTACGTCTTTGCATAGAACGAATTCGTATATAAGATTCAATTAATTTCCCTTTCCATGATGTATGTTATTGAAATAAACTTTATAGTAAGTGTTCCCTTAGAACATTTTGACAAACACCATTACATGTCTCTCCCATGTCCTGCTGTAACTTATTTATATATTGTGTATTGTACGTGTTTCCTTTGAACATAATCTATACTTTTAATTTAAGTTCAATTTCTCTGCTATATTACATCGCTTTAAACTCAAAATGAAATAAGATTCAAATTTCATAGCGTCTTTTGCATAATTGCAATTGAAAGACTTCATATTTTCCCCACAGTATGATTTCAATCATTTAATGACAGAAACAGAAAAACAATTGCCGATCAATACGCTTCTCACTAGCTACTTCAGTCTGAAGTATTTCATGTGGAATTGTCACATACAAAACTAGAGTTCATAATCACGAAATTTCCTAAACTCGAGACAAATTACCAAAATCTATTAATTCCAGATCAAATGGAAACGTTGTTCCAATGCTATTTTAACTAGACACGCCATTTTCTTTCGAAAGTTATGTCGAGCGCGCGACTAAGTTCAAATGTATCTGGGCGGAGTTATATGCGCTGTAATTATGTTGGTTTGTGCAATGATGAATATATGCTTGTGTATTTAGTTTGGCATGCGGCATACATTCAGTTACATTGTTTATTGTGGTGTATTGTAGTGTAATTAAGCCGTAGGTAGAATATAAAAAAATAGCATATAATAAAAAGGTTACAGCAAATTTATGGGAAAAAATGAACTTGTTTTGTCGGATGGATATACTGCATTCCCAAGGTCGTGCAGTATTCCATCCAAAAACTCGTTCATATTTTCCCATACAAATGCAGTAACCTAGAAATGTATTTCCCATTTCCAGCTGTATATTATTGTACAGTCTGTATTGTACGTGTTTTTAGTGAACGTTTTAGTCTGTACGTTTAATTGTATCTCCCTTTTCTGCTGTATTGTATTGCTATAAACAGTATAGAACGTGTTTGCATGGAACGTCTTAGTATATACGATTCAATTTAACTCCCTTTCATAACATTTATGGATTTATATCAAATAAATAGTAAGTATTTACTTAGAAAATCTTAATCTATGATAATAAATTGTTCGCCCTCTTCCTTTTTTATCTTATTAATATAAACTGTACAGTAAGTGTTCATTCAGAACATCAAAGTCAGTGTGACAAAATTTTTCTCCTTTTCCAGCTTTTTTAATTTTTTAAACTGTATGTTAGGTTTTTGTTTGAAACATGTTAATCGATAACATTAAATTTATCTGCCTTTTCCTAATCTATTTTATTACTATAAGCTGTTAATTAAGGGTTTGCTAAGTGCCTCTTAATGTATAATTTTAATTTTATCTACCTCTTCCTTCTCTATTTTAAATATAAAATGTACATTACGTAAATGCTTAAAACATCATAATTTCTAATATTTAATTTATCTTCCTTTTACTCGTGTATCTTGTTATTGACGTCTGTATAGTACGTGCTTGCTTTAACATCTTAAAGATCTTAAACTATTAGTTTAACTTGATTTCCCTTTATCTAGTTGTGTATTATTAATATAAACTGTACAAGAAGTGCTTGGTCAGAACATCTGAGTCTATAAAATTAATTTTACCAACCGCTTCGTGCTGTAAATTATTAACACAATCTGTATTGTATATCTTAGCCTTGAACATCATATTTTTTAAGTTTTTCTACTGTATTTTATAAATTCTACTGTACGTCTCTGTTATAACATCATCCTCTGTTAGCTAAAATGTGTCCCATTTTTCCTTCTTTATATTTTTACTATAAAGTATATAGTATTAATTTTTAGAACATCTTCATCTATAATAGTGCATTTACTTCCCTTATCCTACTATATTGAATTTTTACTGGCTGTATTGTACGTCCTTCCATAGAACATATTCTTCTATAATAGTACATTTACCTTTTTTCCTACTATATTGTATTACTACTGGCTGTACTGTACGTCCTTCCATAGAACATCTTAATCTATAATATATTTTTTATCCCTTTTCCGGCTGTATCGTACGTGGTTGCTTAAAACACCTTAGTCTATATTCTTTAATTTATCGCTATTTACCTGCTGTATCTTATTTCCATAAACTGTATCGTACGTGTTTGCTAAGTTTAATTTAATCTCCCTTTCCCTGGTGTATTTTATTAACCTAATCTGTATAGTAAATGTTTGCATAACATATCTTAATGGATATGATTTAAGTTAAGCAGCGGGGTGGGCGAAGAGACTCTAATAGGTTTACCCTGGAATTCTCATACCCTGGAATTGTAAACAAAATTATACCCTGGAATTGTCATACCTAGAATTGTAAAAAAAAAAATATTAATGATTGGTATCAAGTCGTAGTCGGCCCTCCCTGATGCGGTTCATTTCATGCAAATATTTTATCAAGTCCGATTCGATATCTTGTTCGAGGATCATGTAGATGTATCGTCTTCTATAAATTGAAATTATTATTATAATAATAATGATAGATATTGAATCTTCAGGGAAATGTTAGAAAAAGCGATGAAACTATTAATACAGTGTTTTGGCACTCCAAATAATATTAGTACAAAACTCGCTGATACCAAGAATAACCTTGAAACGTTCGAAGGAATTCGAGTGCTGATTCCTGGAATTATTTAAAAAAACTGGTCTTATTAAAATTCCATCGGGAATCACAGGTCAGCAATATCGTATCCACGATATCATCGGGATCCGCAATATGCGAATCTGGTTTAATTTTTTCGCTAGGTAAAATCAATGAATTATTCAAAGAAATTAGTCAAGAGCATATACAACAACTACAGCTGCTACAACAGTATTTTCAAGAATGTATCTTTAATGTAGCAAGTTCATGTAGCGAGATTATCAAACATGTAGAAATATTAAATCAGCTCGCATCCGACAGGGAATATATTCACCAGCGATTAATTCAGGCAGTAATTGATACTAAAGAAATAGACAATAAACAAAACTTTTTAGACGCGTATTCGCCGACAGAGGCGTCGCTGCCAAATTTTAAATTTCCCGATTATAACGCACCATAATTAGGAAAATCCGTCAATGATGTCATTGAAGAGTTATTTCCTGAAATACTAGCCGCGTGGAGAAAAACACTAGCTGCGACAAATATCCTTAGACATAATAATTATCCCTCCGGGTTCGGTAGACATATATCCCGTAGAAACCGTAAATATAACATCCGTAGTCGCAGTCAATCTCGGTTGGGATATCATCGACGGCAGTTACAGCACTGACACGGCAATATCAAATTAAGCTCAGCAAGGATTCATAAATACATAAAGAATGAATACTGGATCTAAGAAATGAGGTACTATTTATTAATTTACTTGTAAAATCGTGAAGAAAAAATATTATTTTTTCACTGGACTTATTTTTTGTATGATTTTGACTAGTAAATAAGATATAAATCCAACAATTTGCACGATTTGACTGCTAAATACCATATTAGAAAAAAGAAAATTGACTGATTTGCACGATTTTGACTAGTAAATACCGTGATTTTTCAGTAAAACAAAATTCAAAAAATGATATTCAGCAAAATAAATTAATAAATAGTTCAGTCAAATTATTTTTCGTCATTATCTAATATTTTTCTTAATTGTCTCACACGAATATTAATTATCCTCTTTGCTTCGTATTCGCGGGATAATACTGATCTAATAGTTTCGATTTGTGTTTCATCTACGATAGCCATTAATTGATATATAGCTGTTTGAAATTTCTTTATAAATCAGTATTCCGCTGGTAGAATATATGTCCTTCGTGTTTATTCTGTACTAGTGTTTCAAAATCAGAAACAATTTTTTCAATGATTAATTCATCAGATATTTGTATTCCATTAATTTTTATTTTTTCAATAGCATAAATTATATCATTGATATTTCATTGTTCCTTCTACTAAATATTTTATTTCTAAATAATCAATTGTCATTGATGATATTTCTTTAGTAAAAAAATAATAAGATGATTTGTATACTCATTGATAGTATTTGAACATGATTTTTGTTTATATTTCTTCGAATACGCTGATTTGTACATGTTCGAAGCTACTCTCTGTACTGATTTTGTACAAATATCAAAATAATTACCAGCCGAATACATTGATTGAAATATTATTTCTTCGTTAGTTTCTGTATTTGTGGATTTAATCGCTTTAATGATTTAATGAGTCAATGAACCAACCATGAGCCATTTGCATTGATTCATTATTATATTAAATATTTGTCTGAAATATAATATGAATATATTTGATCTTGATGATGTTGAACATGATTTAACTGATGTTAATAATGCCAAAAAAGAGTTTTATGACGATGGAGCATCTCATGTGTGGTCTACATGGAAAATTATAAACACTGAAGATGTTATTACTAATACAATGAATGATGCACGGGCGAAAACAATCATCGATTATATCGGTGTTCACCACCGTAATGAGAAATTTATCTTGAGAATAAAATTCATCGCGATGATGACAGACACTGATATATGGATTATTCGTGATAAACGTGATCCTGTAGTTGGTGGGAAAAAAATGTTATTCTAAGTGGTGATTCTAAACCGGTCTATTAACTGGCATTGACAAACTGTATTACGAGCGATCGTATCCTGTAACTGCAGTTGTTTATGGAATTTATTAGCTAAATAATACGCCTAATGTTAGAGATCCTACTCCGATGAAAATTTCTTCATTAAATTGTGTAGCCGAGCGAGTAATGAAATATTTTGCAAATCCGAAGCGTGTAGAAGGTTTAACAAATTTACGACGAGAAAAAATGACCAAATGGGCTGAACCAATCGCGGATAAAGGAGCATCAATAAATGATGTTGCTGAGTTATCGAGTAAATTAAAATTTCCCATGGTAGTAAAAACCCTATCGGGAGAAATTTTATACGAATCAGTAAATAAATCAAGAAGAACACCGATTATGATCATTGATCATAATGCCCACGCGTGGACGTCCGCGGTAACAACATTTCCACAAAAACGTGTTGTGAAATTTTATTCGTCATAATTCCCTGGGAATAATTTTAATTTTATTTACGAAATAAGTAAATCCGATTCAGTTTCAGTATGGTTGTTTAAGAGCATAAAAATGAATATGATCAATTTGTAAGACCTAACGGTGATTTATACAAAAATGAATCCTTACATGCGGAGATTAAAAACAACTCGCAGAAAAATATTCTATGAATGCTGAACAATTATTAGTTCATTGTTTTACGGTTCCATCGGTTGCTGTTCATTCTGCTCGAGACAAAAACTCGTGGAAACTAACACCTGTTGAATTTCTCGAGAATGTCCAACACAGTTGTATCGAATACGGACACGGTGGTTTGTGGAATACCAAATATGATTACAACAATATGATATCAGTATATATGGTCGCGTGTTATCCAGGATATTTTCTAGGAATGGGTGAATGCGCTGAATATTTTTAAAAAATCGGACATCCTGCAAACGAGATGACACGAGTATCAATTAATGGTCCGTTACCTGATTTTCCATTGACATGATTTGCTCGTGTAGCATCATTTGATCTTCACAGGATTTGTTATATTTGGTTTGGTAGACATTTCTCAGAAAAACGCTGGGTGTCAATTGCATTATTGAGATATATGATTGGCAAAAATAATTGGTAAATTCACTCAAGGTGGAGCATACGATCACCGACGGCATCATTCACGATTGATTATGGATGATTCTGAATTAGATTTTATAATCGCTGATACCGCTGCGAGAAATATATTTTGTAATCGTAAAATATTTACTTATCAGATGGAGAAAAAAAATAGGAACAGCTGTTAGTTACGTTGATGGAAAATCTCCTCAATATACACATTTAAGATCTTCAATGCTGGCTTATGTTTCTATAAATTTATTATCGATGATAAATAGATTTCCTCGTGACGCAGTTAGAGTTGCTACGGATTCGTTTTATATCGATAAAAAACATTCAATGTTGTTAGATCGTTTCGTGAGCACCGATGAATCATGGAGTTCATGGAGAATCAAAAAGGAGAATATACTCGATTATTGTGAATCAGCGGATGTTACGATTAAGGATAATTATTATCGCGATGAAATATTAGAAATGTCGTTAGAACCATCCGTGTACGATCCAGCATCTAGACATAAAACAGTTTACTTGAATGGGCTAGGTAGTTCTGGTAAAACAACACGAGCAATAACATTATTTCAGAATTATGATATGATCGTATGAACACCAACACACAGATTCGCGCGAGAGATAAAAAAACGAGGAGGCAATTCGTGTACTTGTCATAGCTTTTTAAAGTACAGCGGTGGTGCATGGACTCCTGATCGAATGGGAGAAAAATATATTCAAAAGGTTATTATTTGGGATGAAATATGTACTGTGTCGTTGGAAGTATTAAAAACATTTATTGATTGGTTATTATTGAAAATTACAGCTGTAGTCATGTGCGGCGATCACGGTCAACCACATCCTATCGACGGAGTATCTCCACATGATTGGCTAAAGAATTTTGTTGATTATTGCGAAGAAATAAATGACGATCACAGATCACTTGATGCAAAATTAAGTGAGTTAAAAGAATTAATCAGACTACAACCGAATAAAATTCAGTGCATGGTAATGCGCGGGGTAATTTTAGAAACACCCATGAAGACTTTTTACAATCGTGGAAACCTAATGATTTGATAGTTGCAAGTAGAAAAATAGTCAGAGACACACTTCAATAGTTATTTCAGTTACAACGAGAGAAATTTCCAATGTTGCCTGTTCCGCTGTGTTATCGATCAGCTGATACACGACGACAAAACATTGACGTTGATGTACCAGGACGGGGTAAACCAAATTTGATATTAAATGATATTGTTACAGTTGATATTGATGATGTTGAAGAGGCACTAAACACAGCTAAATTTCCGTGGACGCTTGGATACGCGATGACGATTCATTCATCTCAAGGATTAACTATTTCTGATACAGTCGTTTGGATTGTTGATGATCGTATAGAATGGTCAAATTTAGTTTATCTTGCGGTATCTCGACTTAGAAAAATATATCAATTACGGAGAATCGTTTTAGATAAATCAATAATTGATGATGACCTAGACGATGATATAATAAGAAAAAAATTTTCTAGTTATAAACGATATGACGTGTAAAAATAATCACGAAGTTGATCTTGATGTTGAATTTATCATATCGCTAAAACCACAGCAGAATAATCATTGCGCAAGTTGCAATTGTATAATCTTATGGCGATATCTAAAAAATGATCCAAGACAATTTACCGTAGAGAGAAAAAATAACAGTCTTGGTCATACACGAGAAAATACCACGTTGACATGTCTTGAGTGTAATCTTCGTAACGGTGCTAGTTGAGTGGTTTGTGTGGTAATTTTGTGTCCATAGGAATTACTTGTATTTCTTCGCGTGTAAATCCGCGTTGAGGAGCAATTGAATCAAGTACATAAATTGTTGGTATACCAGTTGATCTTGTTACACTAGATATTTTATGTGTTGTGATGCTCCAAATAGGATCAGTTGCTCTTTTTCTGCCTTCAAGTTCACCGGGTTTATATAAATATGTTACAGTGATATTAACTAATACCGGTTGTGTTGAAAAATCACGTCGTTGTATTGGTATGTATTTCTTCATGATCGCATTGATTGGTTTCATATTTATTGCTCGGGTTGTTTCATTATTGAATGCGGCTATAACATTTGGTAATCTTTCAGCCCATTCCTGAGATCTCATATCCTAAATAAATTCCCTTGCATATTGATATCCGAATAACCGCTCAGCGAGTGTTCGATTAAATCTTTCAACAATTGCCTGATCATTATGAATTCCGGTGTGTCCTCGTCGTATTTTAACATTATGTTGTTTCATTAATAATCATACTGCATCTAGAAATTCTCTACCAGGATCAGTTTGTAACAACTTTGGCCATTGTAGATATCCTCGTTGATAAATTCTTTTAAATGCATCTGCTACCTCAACTGCAGTTTTGGTTGATAATGGTTCTACTTCTTTATATCTACTTGCAATATTAACTATTGTTAGTACATATTTGTATGTTTTTTGATCAATAATATCATGCGGTAAAACATAATATCAGCTTAATGAACCTCATTAGGAACACTAACATCAAAATGTGCAAATTGAATTCGTTTAGGCGGTGGTAGTTAAATTTGCCTTATTGGCTGTATGGATAACCATAACTTAGCAGTAGAATTTTTGACTTTCGCTGCCTTAGCAAGTTTATTAATTGCTGTTTTACCCTTCCAAAATCCAATTTGGGAATACTAAATTGATTCCATTTTTTATATATTACCAGCACCTAATGCTAATTTACCTTTCATCGCGGATTTTATTAACCAATTTTTCGTTGAAGGATTTATCAAGAATAGAATCTAATGCATGAATCAAATTCACATCCGCGAGATGTCTCTGCTGCAGATCATTACTTCGATAAGCAATATCATGAGTAAGACACGCCTCATCGATAGCATTTATTGGTTCTTCACCTGAATTTGGTTGATCATGTTTGTCAAGTCTAATATCAAGTCGGGTTCCGAACCACAATAACTATATCATGGAAGATCTTTTTTCTCCTGGATATTTAGCCCAGGGAATTCCTGGTAATTTTGCTAATTTTGCTGCAATGTCACCTCCTGTTTTGGGGGTTTTTTTTGTTTCTTTGTTTTTTAAAACTGACTTTGTCCCTGACTTATTAGTAGAAATAAATCTAAATTTCTTTGTACCACACCGAGCACATTTACCCGTAGCAGCTGATCTATTATTTTTTGTTGTAACCGTAGTTAGATCAATTGGTGGAGTGAGGGTCTTACATTTTACACAATATAAATCCATAAGTATAATTATATCATGAATGTAATTGATTTTTGCCGCGACCAAAACAAAAATAACCAGTTAAACATCATGCCGCATTACCAAATTATATTAGAATGATTATGATAGGTCCATCTGGTAGTGGAAAAAAACACAGTTGTTGCTTAATTTGATAATGAGATGGTTAAAATGGGACAAATTATATTTAGTAGCACCATCAGTTGATGATCAGCGATGCTATGAAGTACTTAAGGATTTTAGTGACAATGCAAGACTGTTAAATGATCACAATGTAGATATTATCGAATTTATCACTGATATTAATGAAGCGCCATCAGTTGATTCTATTGATGGAATTATTAATAATTTAGTCGTGTACGATGATGTGATGTTAGACAAACAATCAAATCCAGCTAGGATATTTTCTCGAGGTAGACATAAAACACTGATGTTATTTATGTTACTCAGCGATACACACATATTCCAAAGGTAATTAGAAATAATTGTATTGTTCTAGCTGTATTTAATAGAGCTGACACACACACGCTGAGAAATATTCATCAAACTTGGTGCAGCGGTGACATGGATATAATTCAATTCAGAAATCTATTCATTCAAGCTCAGTTTTTTTTACAATTCTAGGTATGACAATTCCAGGGTATAATTTTTTTTTGACAATTCCAGGGTATGACAATTCCAGGGTAAACCTTATAGAGTCTGTTCGCCATCCCTGTTGCTTAAATTATCTCCCTTTCCCTGCTGTATCTTTATACTATATACTGTATAGTACGTGTTTGCTTAAAATATATATAAGTTTAATTTATTCTCCCTTTTCCTGCTGTACTTTATTGCTATAAGCTGTATACAGTGTGTTTGCTTAGAACATCTTAATCTATAATATTACATTTATATTCCATTTGCTCATGCATCTTATAACTATAAAATGTATGGCACGTGTTAATTTAGTACATCAGAATCTATTTGATAAAATGTATCTTCCTTTCCCAGCTGTATTTTATTCCTAAAATCTATATAGTATGTTTTTCTTTAAAACATCTCTTTTCTGCTGTAACTTATTAATATAAAATGTTTTGTACGCTTTTGCCTAGAACTGCTTAATATTTACGATTGAATTTATTTCATTTTCCAGCTGCATTTTCTAACTATAAGCTGTAGAGTACTTGTTCGTTTACTTAATCAATAATATTAAATTTATCTCCCTTTTCCTACTGTGTTTTACTAATATAAACTGTATAGAAGAAGACATTAATTCATACTTTTTATGTTATCTCCCTTGTCGTGATCTATCATATTATTATCATCTGTATAGTTCGTGCTTTCTTTGAACATCTTATTATATAAGTTTAATTTTATCTGCATTGTTCTACTTTATTTGATTACTACAAACTGTATAATACAGGCTTGCGTAGAACATCTTCATCTATAATATAAAGTGTGTCTCCCTTTTCCTCGTGTATCCTATTACTATAAAACGTATAATACGTGTTTGTTTATAACCTCTTAATCTTTATGAATTAATTGATCTCCCTTTTCATACTCTACTTTATCACTATCAAATGTAATGTAAGTGTCTCGTTTGAACATCTTAATCTATAAGTTTAATTTTATCTCGGTCTTCCTGCTATTTTTTTTACGATTAACTTTATGTTACCTGTTTCCTTAGAACTCCGTGATCTATTTGTTTAAAGTTATGTCCATTTAGGTGTTTTATCTTACAAATGTCAACTGTATTGTACGTGCTTCCAAACAACGTCTTCAGTAATTACTTTAATTTTATCTCTCTTTTCTTGGTGGATTTTATTACAATAAACTGTATAGTAGTTCCTTGCTTAAACATTTTTATCGACATGATTTAAATGATCTCCCATTTCTTTTTGTATATAATTACTATAATCAGAATATTACATGTACTCTTAGAACATTTTAATATATAAAATAAAACTTCCTACTGTATTATTTGTCTGCAAACTGTATAGTAAGTTTTGGCTTTAAACATCTTAGCACTATATTATTAAATTTATCTCCAATTTTCTATCAAATTTATACTACGTTTTTGATTACAGCATCTTAATATATACGTTTAACTGTACATCCCTTTCCCTGCTGGATTTTATTGTTGTAAAATGTATAATGCGTTTTTTGGTAAGATCGTCATGATGTATACGATTAAATTTATCTCCCTTTTCCTGCTGTATATTGTACTATAATATGTATACTCAGTATTTGATTAGAACATCTTAAAATCTAGGATTAAATTATATCCCATTTGCTGCTCTATCTTGTTACTATAAAATGTGTGGTACGTGTTCAATTCCTTATGATTAAATCTATTTTCCTTTTCAACTGCATCCTATCACTATAAGCTGTATAGCACTCGTTTGCTTACAACATCTTAATCTATACAATTAAATGTATCTGCCTATTTCTGCTGTATTATATTGTTATAAAAGGTAAAGTGATCTTGATTAAAACAACTTTACAGCTATGCTTTAATTTATGTCCCTCTCCTTCTGTATTTTGTTGCAATAAACTGTATAGTAATAGTTTGAATAGAAAATCTTAGTTTATAAGTTTAAATTTCCATCCATATACTTGCTGTTTGTAATACTATAAACTGCATATTACGTAAATGTTTAAAACATTTCATCTATATATTTAAGATTATCTCCCTTTTCACGGTGCATTTTATTACTTTAAACTGTATAGAACGTGTTTGCTTAAAACATCTTAATCGATATAATTTAAATTATCTCCCCATATCAGCTGTATCTTATTACTATAATCTGTATAGTATGTGTTGATTGAGACATCTTATCATATAATATTAAATTGATGTCCCTTTTCCTACTGTACTTTTTGACCAAACTGTACGTGTTTGCTTAGAACATCTTATTTTATAACGTTAATTTTATCTTCTTTGTCCTGACAGCTCCAATGGCCTAGAGATTAGAGCGTCCGCCTCGAATGCGAGTGGTTGTGGGTTCGATCCCCCTCCGAGTCATACCAAATGCTTAACAAACTGGTACTAACAGCTGCCTCGCTAGGCGCTCAGCATAAAGAGGTTAGTGTTACGATCTGTCGGCCATGTGTCAGGATAATGTGATTGGGTGCGACATCATGCTAAATGTCTGCAACATGATTCCTTAGTGCTGGACATCACTATAAACTGTCAAACTACAGACATCGTATCGATGTGACTGAACATTTTTAAAGCTACATTAACAGTCAAAATCACGCACACATACACACATCTCCCACAAGAACATATTAATGTATAGTATTAAATTTATCTAATATTTCCTACTGATTTATTGATATAAACTGTTTAGTACGTGTCTGTTTTGAACATCATAATCTATAACTTTAAATGTATCTCCCTTTAAATGATGTGCCTTATTAATATAAAATGTATAGTACCGCTCTTTTCCTTTTATATCATATAAATATAAACGGTATAGTACATATTCATTTAGTCTTTATGATTAAATTTATCTCCCTTTTCAACTCCAACTGTATAGGACGCGTTTGCTTAAAATATCATATTCTATCAGATGTAATTGTCCTGCTGTAGCTCAGTACTTTAAATTTTAGTACGTGTTTGTTTATACTATATTTATCTATAAGAGTCATTTTATCTCCATTTTCCTGCTGTTTCACATTACTATAAACTTTACGGTAATACGATAGAAGACAAAAATGTAGACAAAGTTATTGATGAAGATATATTCTAACTGTATCTTATTACTTTAAACTGTATAGTTTGGAACATCTAAATCTGATGTGTCACATTACTACAAACTGTATAATAAGTTATTTCCTTAGATATAATTGAATCCGCCTTTTCCTACTGTATTTTATTACTACAAACTGTATATTTCGTGCTTGGTTAGGACATCTTAATATATAAGTATACTTTTATATCTTTTCCTACTGTATGTTATTTATCTAAATAATATAGTACGTGTTTGTGTAGGACCTCTTACTATATTTGATTTAATTATCTCCCCTTTCCTGCTGTATCGTATTATTATTAACTCTATAGTATGTGCTTGCTTAGAACATCTCAAACTATACTATTAAATTGATATTCAGTTTCATACTGTACCAAATTGCTGTCAAATGTATAGTACGTGCTTCCTTAGAACATCTTGATATATAATATTAAACTTGTTTAAATTTTCTTGCTGTATCTTATTACAATACACTGTATGTTACGTGTTTCATAACATCTTAATCAATAATATAAAATGTATTTCCATTTTCCTGCTTTATACAATGTATATTATTTGATTGCATAGAACATCACTAGCTAAAAATTCAATGTTATGTTCCTTTTCCCTCTTTATCTTATTAACGTAGACTGTATAGTACATGTTTGCTTAAAACATTCTAATCTATGAGATTAAATTTATCTCCCTTTTCCTTCCGTGTTTTCTTACTATAAACTTTGGACATCTTAATGAATATCTTTAACTGCATTTCCCCTTTCTTGCTGAATCGTATAACTATACTGCATAGTACGTGTTTGCATATTTATTTATAATCTTTAATAGCATTTACCTTTCCCTGCTGTATCGTTTTCCTATAAACAGTGTAGTACAATTAGCTTTGAACATCTTCTTCTATAATTGCAAAAATTTATATCATTTACATGCTGTATATGACAACTATAAACTGTACGGTACGTGTTTGTTTAGACCATCTTCATATATAAGTTTTATTATATCAGCAGCAGAGCGGGCGAACACACCTTTTGCTGGAGCGTAATGTTTGAACAAATAAGGCCTCCTAGGAAACTGAGAAAATAAAGCCAATAACGCTAAACCAAGGCCTCTAACTGACCGAAATTTTCTATAATTTGGGTTAGGATTTATTTGGTTCATTTTTGGTTGTGGTTAGTGTTTTCTAAAAAGTATGTGCTCGCGTGTACCCAAAGTGACGCTTCATTGAGGTTGGACCCCTCTGTTGCTATAAATAAATCAGTATATCGTCCTCTCATCGAAACATGTTATTAAGGTCTATACGATATCGTGATCGATGATCATGCAAAATTATCATTATAATTCCGCATTTGGGTGACTGTACTAGGAAAAAAAAATATTTATAATTTAATTATGTCCATGTCTTCTCTAGACCAAGTCTGATGAATATTTCGCAGATAATTTACATCAACTCCATTAAATACAAGTAAAATATTGCAGCTACCTCTTATCACTTCTGCTATTTTAGTATATCGCTGAGAAACATACATCACTTCTGAGGTTTTCTGGAAAATATTCCAACTGAATTTGATTGTCTGTCCAGCATTACATAGTCATATACTACTACATTATTAATAAATCCATCAATGTTATGTCCCAATGGGGCTTCATTTATATTAGTAACGAATTCAATAAAATCTTTGCCGTCCTCGTCTAACGTAAGAGTAATAATGACTAGTGTCTAAAGCTGCAATGTATAAATATATTAATAAATATTAAATTAGACAATTTTTAGGTTTTGTCAGTTCAGGAAACGAACTCAGTCATAGCATTTTGATAGACTGTCGTTGTAAAGGAATCAGATACAATATAACATGAAAGTAACAGAATATTCCGTTACATGGAAACAGATGCCATGGGACCAGCTACATTCCAAATGTAGGTGAAATGGCTAAAATATCAATGTACTATTATGTCTTCATGGAAAGGGCAACTTTTCAATCCGTTCTGAGGCAATACTGAACATCAGACAAATTAATTTAGACAAGGTGCGTCCAGCATTTTTATCTTGGGACCCAAACAGATAAAAAGCTTAAGGTTGCAGACCGAATGACCATGCCCATAGATATTTTTTATATAATTAAATCTGAAAATCAAACACAATTATTACATGACACAAATACAATATTATTACGTGAATATAATAACCTTGTCAAATAGGAGATTGTGACAGGTACTGAAGTCGTCATCAACAATCAATACAGACAATTTGATATGTGATATATAATTAAAAACATAGGCGTATAACATGATATAAGATCTGAATTCATATGACCCTAAGATAATGAAATAAAAAATACCTAGTAAATATATAAAAATATGCATTTCAGAAGTCGAAAATGATGTTTAATATTGTGATTATTATTAATATAATTATACATATTTTTTAAGTTCAAATGTCGTTTGTTACTATATATATGATAAACTGTGTATTTAAATAGAAAACATTATTTAAAACAAAATAAGTTGGTTTCAATGACCTATGCTGACATGATTATTTTTCAAGGCAGATGGTTGCAATTGATGGAAGATATTTTGAAAAAAAGAATGGTATATTTGCCTTGGCAAGTTTTCGGTATGAACATAACATAAAATCTGATGTTTAAGACACTGACCAATGACATATGGGCGATCTAAATAAGAGGCGAAAGTGATTTCAAGTCTTCAAAAGTGAATATTTTTGCAACCTTTTCCCCACCTATACATCTGTTATGTTTAGGGCGGAAGGGCTAGCGGATGTATATTCTTGCTTGCAATTTAGCAAAGGATTTATATTAGCAATATAAAGCTGCATTTTGTTAAGAACTGTTTAGTACAGTAGGCTTCTTGTCGGGTAGGGTAAGGTTTACTTCAGAACCTGTCTTTTGTTTTGAAATTATTGTGCAAATAATGTAATCTGTATAACTTACCGGATATAACGTCATAACGTTTTATCGTATATGCTCGTGTCATTCATATTACACAGTGCTATATGTGTTTTCAGTTGACGAGAATGACCCAGTGCCCGGAGCGATCGAGATATTGGAATGATCAGAGTCGTCGTGGTACAAGATGTAAAGATATTAATTGACAGTAGCAGCTGTGATGCTGGACCATATCAGCCGTGGAGCTGAGTAAGATGTTGCTGGTCGAGTAGCTGGTGATCGGGCGTTGCTGACCGAGATTGTTGGCGCTGACTACTTGATTGACTACCAGGAATACTGTCTGCTTGACTGGCCACTCTGACTGGTAGCCGAGTGTGCTGGTGTATGAGTGTGTAACTCTAAATATGTGATCTTTTATTCCCGGGCCAATTGTGGGGCCTTCTAAAATCCAGTGTGTGGTTTGGGACGTTTAAGAAAATTTGTATATCTGTCCCATTTGTATACACTAATTCACTATTTGAGTGAATATATTTTACTATAAGAGTAAAATACAACTATTTCGTTACAACACATCAATCATTACGTTGTGATATCACTGTGAATCATGCACCCCATGTACCTGTACTGTGTAATGTAATTTATTTGTATTTTCATTATTAAGTCCGTGCGTTTTATGTTTATTGATCAAATATGTGGATCATATTCACCCAGATATTAATCATACTTAATTGCTCATTCAAGTCGTTCGTTATACACATTATATTTGTATGACCATCAAAAGAGTTATGTTTTAAATCCGAAATCAAAACCGATTATCATGTTACAATAACTAATAAACAGTTTATCGTAATAAGATATATAATGATCAAATTAATCGTTTAGATTAAGATGTTCTCTGCAAACACGTACAGTATAGTTTATAGCAATAACATACAGTACGAAAATGGAGACAAATGTGCTATTATACATTAAGATGTTTTTAGGAAATACGTAATATACAGATTATGCTACTAAGATACACTAGGATAAGGGAGTTAATATTAAACTTATAGATTAATAAATTCTAATCAAACACATACTATACAGTTTATAGCAAAAAAAAATACTAAGATAAGGGAGTTAATATTAAACTTATAATAATAGGGTACAGCAGGAAAATCGAGACAAATTGAATAGTATAGATTGATATATTCTAATGAAGCAAGTACATTACAATTTGTAATAATACAATACAGTAGGAAAAGAAAAATACATTTAATATTATAGTTCAAATTGTTCTATAGAGTTTATAACAATGCACTGTATCAGGGCAAGGGCAATAGAACACGTAATATACAGTTAATAATAAGATATAAATGTAAAAGGGAACCAAATTTAACCTTATATATTAAGATGTTTTAAATATACACGTACCATACCGTTTATTGTAGACGAAAACTAGAGCAGGAGAAGGGAGACATATTTAATATAATAGATTGTGATGTTCTAAATGAACAATTACTATACAACTTACTGCACTAAGATACAACAGGAAAAGCGAGATAATAGTATTATTATTGATTAATGTTTTCAGCAAACACTTACTATACAATACAGCAGTGAAAGGGAGATAAATTTACAATTACTGTATTTATTAGGACGTTCTAATCAGACATGTACTATACAGTTTATAGCAATACAATACAGCAGGGAAAAGGAGATCAATTTAAAATTGCTGTATATATAAGGACATTCTAAACAAGCACGTACTATACAGCTAAGAGTTACTTTTTTGAGCATAAACTAGTAACACAATGACCACGCACAATCGATACGAAAATATGACCAATGATCACCCAAACAAACTGTGTAACAGCAGTGTATTACAATGCCAAGCCTAAACGTTCTACCCTTA